>MU228412.1:4381866-4410144 GCA_018584345.1 Thuja plicata | reverse complement strand
TCTATTCAATATCATAGCTTCATTGTTAGATTCAATTCTACTACTTGCTAGCATTCTTATTTCAATTATTGATTTCAAGGTTAATTCCTAAATCGGGGTTTGAATAAGGCAAACCCCTCCCCCCCAACAAAAAATATCCTTTTTCTTGCAGGTACAGGTTTATAACAGTTGATTTGAGACCAGATCTAGATACCCTTTTTTGTGAACTATCAGGATCCGCGAACAGATTCTCTGTCGGACCTGTGCAGGTCAAGGTTGACATTACTGGGTCAGGGTTGAGATTTGTGGGTCAAGGTCAACCTTTTTCATAAGATGACATTGGAATGGAAAAATATTTCTGTGTTTTGTTCATCTCTATGTTTCCTTTCCAGATCATATTTTAGATTTTCCAGAAACTCAATACAGACATCAAAAAATGAGTTTTTCCAGATCTGCTATGTTATGAGGTAGGTATCTATCCCACTATTTTTGACATATTCCTTTCAATCCTTTTTATCATAATAATCAAGTGTAAGAAACTAAATTTGGCCTTAGGATTTCTCTCTCATCTCATTATGCAAAATCCTATTTAAAGCAATCATTTATGAAGACCGAATTTTATATATAACAAGGTTCTTTAAGAATAGTTTTTTATCCATCAATCTTCGTATTGGATTTTTCTTCTTGATTCCTAGAACATTCAACTTCATTGAAGCCAGTACCAATCATATCACCTTTAGGTTTCTATCAGTCTCTTTGTTCATCGATCAAGTCACTACTCATGTGAAGATTCTCAATATGTTTCTTTGCTTCAAAAAGTTCACCTTTTATGATCTAATTATATTTATCAAATTATAGGTACTTGTTCTTGTAATGATCAAGGTCAATCTTCATTTTTATTTTTAGAATATTAGCATCCTTCAAAGCTTCATTAGTCTAGTTCTTAGCATCCTTTTGTTGTTGAATCTCTTTAGCCATTGCTTCATTATTAAGCTTCAGAGTATCATTCTCTTGTTCAAGTTTCTTTATCTGATCTAAATTATCATTGGCTGAATCCTCTTTTATCTAAACCATACAATTTTCTCTCTATTTTTTGTAAAGTTCAAGTTGATCCTTTAGTTTCTTAATGAATCCCTTAGCTCTTCTTAAATTAAATCTCAAGTCACCATTTTCTTCTTTTTCCTTATCAAGGTCTTTAAGTGTTGCTTCAAAGTTCTCTTGCAAATTTTTTGAATCCATTCTGATCTCCCTTAAGTTGTTAGACTTTCTCTCCAAGGGCCAATATATCTGATACCAATTATTAGGATTGAGTTATATTGAGAGGGGGGTGAATCAGTATTACAACACCTTAAATTAAACTTAAACCAATTCAAAATACTTAAGTTTAATTTAAAAACCCTGGCCAAGGGAAAAACCTAGTGGGGATGGTACCCACAAGCATGCACTAAAGTATAATGTCCCTTTTAGGAGACCTAGCCTTGTTAGGAGCTGAATATTACATAGTAAATTTCCTTGTTAAAGGAATAAAAATGTTGTTAAAGGTATACAACATCTTGATAGGGGCCAGATGACCTTAAAGCTCTTACAAAAAAAACTTGTCTTACAAATTGTTCTCACTAATAAACAAACAAAGAATCTTCAATGCTTAGATAGTTCTAGTCATAGCTCTCCAATGATCTTTGTTAACCTCTACTCTCACATCTACCATTCGCATACATACATATCCTTCCATTTTATCATATCATATCTTTGCTTTACAAAAATTCTTCATATATATATATATATATCATCATCATCAAGTTGGTTCTCTTAATTATTATCACATAGTCGGCTCTCAATACAAAATAGAATTAATAATGTAAAGTGAAAATAAAAAGTCAGCACTCTTAAATAACTAAAATATAGGTTATCCAAAATCATAATCCAACTTAGCTTGCCAGAAGTCGATGACATACTCCTTAAATGATCCCTACTTGTTCAACTGCTCTGTTATGTTGTTTTGTTGTCTGCACATGTCTTCACATCACTCTAACTCTCTATAATCATCACCAAAACCAAATCGATCTTAGGTGGAGGTCATACATACTCCATAGTATCTTCCACTAATATCTCTAGTCATAAAACATTGTACTCAATATTCTCTATCCAAAACAATAGTGTTATACTTTGTATTTTTGCTTCTGTGCTTAGTCATTTTGAGGACTTATCCCCAAAACTTTACTTCATTCCAATCGATCAATATATCAGATGTGTTTCCATAAATGAAAACCCATAAGTGTCTCATACCATACAAAAAACATCACTTTCCAACACAACAAATCCTTGCTAAACATCAAGAAGCTCCATGAAAAGGGATTGACCTTATTTAATCCCAGTTATGCCCATATTTGTGTGATGGGTCCTGAGAGAAGAAAAAAATTCTTTAGAGTTTGGATGTCCAAATTTTAACTAGTGCATTTGAGCTTTGATCTGAGCACCTCTAGCAGTATATTTTTTGCAACTTGCTTTTGATGACATATCTTGGCAAGGTGGAGTTGCAGGTCTTCATTGAAAGGATCATGAGGTAAGGCCTTTGTGGAAACATAAAGAGATTTGGTGTTGATATCATAAGATCTATGTAAATATTTGGCAAGTTGCCTACCATAAACATGAAAAAAAATGTTTTGTACGTCGGATGGCATCATTCCACGATTGAATCCATCTAGGTGATTGTGACGGTCGAGGCTCAATGTTCCAAACCTAATGAATGTGGGCCACTATGGAAGGGTGGTGAAGAATAGAAGTATTAAAAAAAACTAAGTGGTGGGGGGTCGTGACTTAGCTATTTTCTAGACAATATTAAATTGAATGGGTAAATGATCTAACAAGGTCACATCAACAAGAGGAATAATCGGTAAGGCTTTCTTTTTAGAAAAGGAGAAAAAATATTGTGTCAAAATCATAGCACGATCAAGCCTTTTATGAATTATTTTTGAAGAGGCTCTAAAATTAGACATGGTGTGCCAAAATCCACCAAGATGGTTACAACAAATATTGGGATCAAAAGGCCTAATTTATTAGGCATGTAGTACCAAGATTCTCTCTCATCAACTATCCATTAAGAAGGAAAAAGGGCCATCCTTGTTAGAAGCCAGTTCAACCATATTAAAGTCACCACAAAAAATCCAAGTAGCAGGTGATAGAGAATCTGCAAGCCAGCACCAAATGTGAGATCTCTCAATAGCATCATTGGGAGAAAAAACATTAACTATGCTAAAGGAATGATTCTCAATGATGAAAGTGGCCCAAACAGATCCCTACATGGACTCTTAGCCATGATTAACCAAAAAACAATGCCAATGAGGAGAAACAAGAGTAAAAAATCTACCTTGACCAGCCTTGTGTTGAGAATAGAGAGAAAGACTATTAGGCCAAATAACCTTGCAAGAAGCATCAAGTAAGAAACCCAAAATGTTAACTTCTTGGAGGCATAACACATCCATATGACTAAGACGATGATGCACATCCTTGATAGAATACTTTTTGGGCAGGTCTGTTAGACACCAAAAATTACATGAGATATACTTCATGAGAAAATAATGTTGTCCATACCATTACCATCCTCAAGGGAAGCAAAACTATTTGAAAAATATGCTGGAGTGGAATCATTCCCAGGAGACTCCATGGAAATATTTCTACATTTTTCTAGAACCCCCTCAAACATGGTCTCAACACGCCCAATAGAGATGTGAGAGTGAAAAAAATGAGAGGGGAGGAAATCATGGAAGCCACCTGACATGTGCGAACCCAAGGAGGGCTAACACAAGAATAAAAAAACCTCTGTCCCCTACTATCTAGGTATTGAAACAGGAGTGACATTATCAGCACGGGAGGAAAAATGAGCCTCAATATGAGGAGGTGGTTGATATGAAGTGGAAGGCTTGACTTGCTTGTTCTTTAGGCTGACTATTACACAATTATCTTTCTTGGGTTCCTCTTTTTTACCAAAATTAGCTAGCCAAGAACCAAAATCCTTATGAGGAGGTTTCATATGAGGTACTGCCAAAGGGAAGTCCTTGATATTATGCTATGAAGATTGAAAACGATAAGAAGTGTTGGGAAGGTTGAGATAAAGCACCTTTGCAGTGAAGGTGGTCTCACCAACCTGAATCTTAATAGACTCTTTAAGGTCCCTAAAAAGGTTGACCTCAATACAAAGCCTCTTCTCAGGTAGAGGATTAAGACAATATTCATGCTCACTATAGATAACCCTACCTAGCATTTTTTCAATGGCACACATGAAAGGCCAACATGGTAGAGGGAGACTAGGAAACTCAACCCACACAGGAACTTTTAGTTTCTTTTTGTCAGAGACAAAAAGAATCAAGACCAGCGTTGGAAAACTAAAAGGGAAGCTGTAAGATTCCAGGGTCCTTTGGTGAAAATGGCATCCACATTGGTGGGATTGGAAAAATGAAACAAGAAAAACCTTTGGCAATACTTTGAATTGCATCTAAGTGGATTCCATGCGGAGTATAAGCTTTCACAACCCTATCTTTAATAACGCTTTTAGGAGGGTTACGACCCATAAAGTAACCAATAAGAGTATGCATATGAAGCCAAGTATAGGCATCATCAAAATCATGAATGGGTAAAACAATATTAGGCTGGGACATACCTCATGGAACATTTAGAGGCGCCATTGTTATCCGTGACCAAACCAACACCAACACCAGCATCAACTACTGGACGAATGGTGTTTGGGGCCATAAATAACAAGTAAATTCCCTCAGTAAATGTGGTATGAAAGGATAGGAGGGCTCAGAATAGTTACACAAATATAAACCCTAGAAAATCACAAAACCCCAAATAATCACTTTTCATTCAGAGGACCAACTGGTAAATATTGTATTCTATTTTGGAGTTTTATTTAAATATAACATACCTACGACCATGCTGCATTTTCCTCTCTCTATATTTAAGTTCTACCTGTTGCTCACCTCCAAGAAGAAACTATATGGTGATAGCTGTGAAGTTATAATATAGTTCTCATAATAGGGAGTATTATATTTCTTCAAATAAATGTTATTACGATTTTCTTTAAATAGACCAATTTTCTAATCTAGTTATATAGATTCAAGTGTAAGTTAATAAGGTTGTACTTGAAAATTTGTTTACTTTTGGACAACATTAGATTATTAGGTAATTCATCATGTGTTATTATCATGGTCCCTCTACCCTCACTTATAATAGACGTTGTTCTCCATCTTTTAGTATCATTGAAAAAATAGTTATTTATTTAATGACAATCAAGAGGCTCATTCTTAGCTCTCTTCACCTCTTTTGATAAGAGATTATGCTCAATGTGAATAGTCATGGCCTCCTAGACACAACTTATTTTCATAGTCACCTATTCATGGTAGGAGTCTCTCCATGGGAAAATTATCACAACTTTAATTTCTTAGATCTTGTTATTTCTCATATTTGTATTGCTACTAAAGATAATCAAGATGCCAATGATAAGAATAATAAATGATGGATGAGACCTTTAAATTTGGACACCATTGATGTATGGTTCAAATTAGATGAATGAGGTCAAGTATCTCTTCTTATTCATATTTTCCTTTCCACTCAGTGGCCATTTGTAATTATGCATTTATGTTCTACTCTAGACTTGACCTCATTTAGCTTTTGAGCTATGAATTTATAAATGATAATTAGACATCGTGAATAAACATATTTCATTATAATTAAAATATTATTATAAATTATCAACTATTTAGAGCATATATTATATTTTTCAAAACATAATTTGGTGACAATAGGACTAAACACTTATACTCATCCTTTTAACACCCTAGAGTTTAAACTCATTCTGTAAAAATTCTCACTAAGCGAAGACTATAGTTTACCACATTTAAAAATATTTTATTGCTTCTAGTTTTAGCAACTTGCTAATATTAAAGTTACGGATTAACCTATAATTATTGATTATATATTTTTGGTAATTGAAATCATGCAATTTTCCCAAATTTTATAATTTTAGTAGAAGAAAAATTATTTAAAATTAACTATTTAATAGTTTAAAATTAAATAATATTTTTATTTTTCTTAATATTTTTATCAATATTTATTATAATATATGTTTTTGATTAAAAGAGAATGGGAAAGGTTCTGATTTTGTCAACAAAATTGTAGAGCTAGGTCATTACAGAAAAACAAATACAATAATATAAGCCCTAGAATAACCATTAAAAATAGGTAGGTTGAACAACCACCAAACCTACCCGCACATATCCATAGTAAAAATCAAAATATAGCACTCCATATTTAGTTAGGAAAGACTATAAACTATAAGTACTTTAATCATCGATGCCCATAGGCCATAAAAAAACAAATTATAGTCTATGAACCATCTAAACAAAAAATAACATCAATATTTGGGAGTAGTGTTAAGGCTCCAATTCTCATAAAGCATAGTGAAATACTCATTATAATCTTATTTAACCAATTTTTTTATGCTCTTTTTAGTATTCTTGTCCTTTATGTAGTTTATTCATTGGTCTTATGTTTCCTAACTTTAACTTGTCCATAAATAGTTCCCATTATTGACTTTTTCATAATGTCATTTGGCTTAGAGAGATGGATCATCCATTTTTTTTTGTATTAGTCCCTTCAACCTTTGAATCCAAATGTTCCATCCTAACATGAAAGTCAACTATTTTAACTTTTAAGTTATCTAAGGCATTAATTATATTTAAATTGTCTAAGATATCCATGTTTTTTGTAAATTTGGTTTCTAGTGTCCACCTTTTGTCCTCCATTACCAAAAATTTTCATATCTTTCTTATCTATGATTTCCTTTTCCTCTCCAAAGTTATATCATCTTCCTTCTAGATATACTCTTCAAATACCTCCTACTTACAATCCTCATCAGTCTCAATCCCACCATTTTCATCTTCTACCATATAAATAAACTATTCCTTGATAGAAAAGGTATTCATCATCATGAGAAGGTGTGTTATCTTTAATATCTTTTATATTATCCTATGAAGTAGCCTTAGTGAGATGGGTTGTCATATGACTCTCTGATTAGGATGTACTATAAACAACCTATTTCTTTTTAATCTTACCATCCTTGTTGTCACTTTCTTGATCATCAATAAAATTAATTTCAATATCCTTAATTGTAGGCCATTTAGATCCATCTTTCTTAATTTTGAGGGCTCAAGAAGAAAGGATGAGGGTTTGCACTCTTAGGGATAATATTAAATAACATAATTTCTTGAGGAATAGAAGTAGAAATCATGTTCTTTTTTTTTCTTCAACCTCAAGGGATTTCTAAACATAGAGTGAGGCTTACTATCTATAAGTTTAATTATATCCAAACTACCCTAAGGTGGGCGATAATCATAGAAAATAATAATAGGGGTACTTTGTAGATTTATAGCTAAGACATATTTACATAGGGCCATAGTCTAGCCTAGTTGTAGTAGATGGAAGATACCTTTCTCAAATCTTTGTTAGAGGGATGAAAAAAATACAAAGCTTGCTAGAATAACTGAGAGGGGTGGGGGCGTGGGTGAATCAGTGGCCTCAAAAATATTTCAAAAATCCAACCAAAACTTATATGTCAAATATAATATCCTCTAGTTATCTTTCAGTCCATTAAGATGTAAGCCTTAAATAAATTTATCAAATATAACCTGCTTGGTAAGATATATTGTTTATCTTTTCTAGACTTTACTAAATAGCATTAAATAAACTTAGTGTTAACCAACCAATCTAGTTTCAATAATGCGTAAAGAAAAATATCAAAGAAATAAACCATATACACATTTGACACATAGATTTTAACGTGGAAACCCTGTTAAGGGAAAAACTACTTGGGACCAGTAACCCAAAATTTTCATTCTTCTAAAGTGAGCTCGATGAAGAGCCAACCCTGTTAAAGGTTACAAACACACTGTTAAATGTGACCTTGTTAGAGGATATAAAACCAACATTTTATCTTTTGACCTAGAACTAACTATGGTGTCAACAAGAAAACCTTTTCATACTCTTGAGTATCTTAATACATTAAGGAATGTTAAATCCCACTCGGTTAAGATATTTCCTTAATCAGTGGTTAGATTGATACAGTAAATGATCTGTTCAATAGTACAAATTTAACTTTAAGATATTTACATCTATTGTTAGTCTAATAATACCTCTTTCATCAATGTTCACTTCAGGTCCTTTGCTTTCATTCCTTCTTCTTTCTACTTAGTAAATGTTTTGTCCTTTGTTTCTCGGTGTCTGCATAATTCCTTGGCTCTATCCTTCATCCTGTATGATCAGATCTGCATGAAGAATTCTATCTTGACCAGAAAATATTCAACATTCCTCTCTTCGCTAATGAATTCATTTTCTCTTTATATAGACATGATTAGGTGCTCAATCTCATTATTTTTGTCACAGATCACATTTTGATCTGTAAAACTTTACCATGCTTACTTTATCACGTAAAGCTTTGCTTTAGTTTAAATACAAAAATATCTTCTTGATAACTATGCATTAAATCTCTTCTATGCATTAGTTTAATTGATTGTTAAGAATAAAGAAATCAATCAATCAATCCCTAAATATAGCTCTTGATAGATAAGTGTTTTGTCATTCTTTAACTTCAGCTCTGATCAGTCATCAGCTTCACTTAGCTCGGTGACAACTTCAGTTATGCTGGGTAAATAGTTCTTTCTAGATAATACTTGCTCTGTATACACTGTGAACTACTTGTTGTTCACTATACATTGGTGTGCTCTGTCCACCATTGTTTACTATCACTCAGTGTATACTGTCACTCGATGTATATATACTTTTATGTTTTACTAATAACATAAAATTTGTCTCTTTAGCTCTTCAAGATTGTGACCGATATGTGTTTGAATAATCAAACTATATCAATTTTACATCAAAGATAATATAATACATTAACAGATTTAATGTCTTGCATTCACTTTTGCAGCTCAGTGATCATCAAATTATCATCTTAAAACATTCAATCAGATATATCTCATCATCCTCTCTCTTTGTCATTGATGGAAATATACTATGAAATATGCAGTATAAGATATGTCATAACATATCAATCTTATTTTTCTATAACCAATTCAAATATATAAATTTTGGTAAGCTCTTTTAGGTTAGATTTGATTCTTGATGTGTGATCTCCCTCTCTTTATTCCCTTCAATGGATAGGTGTAGTAATTATTTTTTTTTATTATGTCTTTCCCTTTCTTGTAGAATCTCTTCTCACTTTTATGGATAGATATGCAGTGTTAACTCTCTCCAATTATTTGCCTTTGATGGATGGTTACTTCATTGAATATGTCTCTCCCTTTCTTGTAGAATCTCTTCTCCCTTTCTGGTTAGATATGCAATGTTGAATCTCTCCAATTAGCTCCCTTTAATAGATGGTTACTGTATTGAATATCTATTTTTGTTTGGATGTTCTTTTTCCTGATTTATATTTCATTAAATATCTTTCTCCCTTTGAAAACAATGGCAACAAACATATTCATCTCTGTAGTAGCCAACAACCTTTTTCTCTCTTTGAAGCCTTTTGTCCATTTAGTGGAATGATATGTCATTTTCGTCCATGTCATTGCATCAACATGACTAATCTTCTGATAATATGTTGGCTAAAGCAGCCTCTAAGTCCACTTAGCAACCAGTATACAATGTTCGAACCCCTATTCTATTCCTTGGGTACTAAAATGTATCCTTTGATAATGGTTTTGTGAAGATTTCAGCTAGTTGTTCTTTGGATTGTACATATTCCAATATCAACTCTTTTTGTTGTAGTTGTTCTCTCAAGTAATGATACTTAATAACTATGTGCTTTGTCTTAGCATGCATTACATTGTTTTTTGAAATATTGATAGCACTAGTATTATCACAATAGATAATTACTGGGTCAAGAATTTCTTTATTCATACCTTTCAACAATTGATTGATGCATGCAATGTTAGAGAAATTTGCAGTATCAACTAGATATTCTGCTTCTGCAGTTGATTGATACATGCACACTTGCTTTTTACTTATCGATGTGATAATTTTGTTACCCATAAAGAATGCTCCTCCTATTGTGTTAATTCTATCATCTAAGTTTCAAGCCCAATCAACATCAGTATAAACTTGTAGCTCAAATTTTCTTTCTTTATTATACCACAAACCATAGTCTTTTGTATTCTTCAGATATTTCAAAATTCTTTTAACAACACTCATGTTTGATTCCTTAGGATGAGCAGAGAATCTTGCAACTATACCAACTGCATGTGCTATATGTTGTCTTGTGTGTACAACATACATTATTTTTCCAATCATATATCTGTATAAGGTTTGATCTACCTCTCTTGTCTTGTCTTCCTTTGTCAATTTGCATCATGTTTCCATAGGTGTTCCAATTAGTTTTGAGTCCTCCATCTTGAATATCTTTAGAACTTATTTGATGTATTTGGATTGTGTGATGTAGATTCCTTCTCCCTGTTGTAGAATCTGTAGACCAAGGAAGAATCTAATCTCTCCAAACATTGACATTTAAAATTCTTTTCTCATTTCATTAGCAAATGACTTGCATAGAATATCATTACCTCCAAATATGATATCATCAATAAATATCTCAACAATCAAAATCTTATCATCAGTTTCTCCTTTCAAATATAAATTATTGTTGTCACTTGTTCTAACAAATCCATTACTAATTAGATAAGAGTGAATCCTTTCATACCATGCTCTGGGTGCTTATTTCAATCCATACAAGGCTTTGTGTAGTCTACAAACCATTTTCCTATTGTTAGGATCAACAAACCCTTTATGTTGTTCAATGTATACCTCCTCTTCTAGTATTCCATTCAGAAATGCATATTTAACTTCCATTTGGTATACTTTAAATCCTTTAAAAGTAGCATTAGAAAGTAGAATCTTACTCCTTCTAGTCTAGCAATGAGTGCAAAGGTTTCTCTATAGTGAATACCTTCTTCTTGTGCATACCATTCTTTCTTTGTTCCTTGTGACTTCTCCATTCTAATTGAGTTTGTTTTTGAATACGCATTTGGTACCATTGTCATTTTTCTCACTTAGTTTAGGTACTAATGTCCATGTTCTATTTGTGTCAATCTATTCAATCTCTTCATTCATTGCACTAACCCATTCTTGATTCTCAAGTGTATATTAACAAATTTAGGCTCAAAATCAAAAAAATCAAACATCTAGTGTTAAGAGACTTACTTCTTGTTCTCATTCAAACTCTTTTATCTCCAATGATTTGGTCCTGTGGGTGGTGTCTTCTGACATATTTAGCAAGTACAAGTTCAAATCTTTGTACTTCATTTTGATCTTCATTTTTGTCTTCACTTTTATCTTCATTATCATTCGAATCACCATTGTGAGCATTTTCCTGATTCTCATTGTGTCTAGCCTATTGCTCAGTTGCATTTTTCTATTGCTTGGGTAAGGTGTCAGGTTCTTCAATGTAGACAAATATGTTGTAATATTTTGGTTTCTTTCTTCTTTCCTCATCATTTTTCTCAAAAATTTCATGCACTTTAACATTTTCACTTTCAATGATTTTGTTATAAGATTTGTTCATATATTTATAAGATTTTCTTTTAGTAGAATATCCTGGGAATATTCCTTCTTCACTCGGAGAGTCAAGTTTCCCATTTCTATCATCTTTCAGTATGTAACATTGACTTCCAAAAATTCTAAAGTACCTCACATTTGGTGTGTACCCATACCATAGTTCATAAGGTGTCTTACTGGTGTCTTTATTTAATTGAACTCAGTTTAGTGTATAGACAATAGTACTTACAACTTCTCTCCAGAACGTTTGTGTGATGCCTTTTTCAATCATCAGTGTTCTGGCACAATCAACAATTGATCTATTCCTTCTTTTAGCAATCCCATTTTTCTGTGTTGTTCTTGGTGCTGAAACATGTCTTGTAATCCCCTGCTCATTACAAAAGTTAGTGAATTCATTAGAAATAAATTTTACTCCTCTATCTGATCTTAAACATTTTAGTTCTTTTCCACTTTGTTTTTCAACTTTTTCTTTATACCATTTGAACATCTTAAATGCTTCAAATTTGTCTTTTAAGAACATAAAAATCATCATCCTAGAATAGTCATCAACAAATATAATAAAGTATCTATCACTATAATAGCTCTTTATTCTCATTGGTCCACATAAGTCAGTATGGACTAACTCTAGAATAGAATTAGATGTGTAGGTTTTTCTCTTGAAGCTAGACTTTCTCATTTTTCCTTTTTTTACAATTCTTTCACATAACATGGTTGGGCTTTGACATACTCGGTAAGCCTCTTACTTTTCTTTTCTTACTTATCTTAACCATATTGTCAAAATTCACATGACATAACCTTTTATGCCACAACCAAACGTCTTCATTTCTAGCCAATAAACAAGTAGTCTCAATACTATCAAGATAGAATATATTACCTTTTGTTTTTTCACCAGGACCAATCAACTTCCCTGTTCTATTATAGACCTTTTCCTTTTGTTCTCAAATGCAACTCGGTGTCCTTTTTTGTTCAGCTGTGAAACACTCAATAAATTATAGTTAAGTCCTTTCACCCAAATGCATTTTCACATATAATCAGATTATTCAACATGATGGTACCTTTTCCTTCAACTGGTCAAGGTGAGTCATTACCCATCCTAACTAATCCACCATTATAATATTGAAAAGTTTTAAACTTTTCTTTATCTCTAGTCATGTGATGAGTACATCCACTGTTAATAATCCATACATTATTTTTCCTAACTTTAGATATGAGTACAATTTAAACATACATTTCTTCTTTGTCTGAATCATCCTTCATAGCAACAAATACTACCTCAACATCTTTATCAGAATCAGTGTTATAATTTTTAGATTTGTTCTCAACTAGGTAACAAGGCTTCTTGCCTTTGTCCTTATAGTCTCATTTATCTCTTCTATCAGATTTTTGGTTACTTCTATAGTCCCGGTCATCACTTCTATCATACTTCTTTTCATAAGATCTATCATTGTTTCTTCCATCATTTCTCTTGTTAAGGCAGCTAGTAGAAAAATGCCCATTTTCTTTGCAATTAAAATAGACCAATGGTAATTTACCTTTATATCTTGCTTTACCTGTATGTAATCTCCTAGCCATTAGTGCTTCAAGCTCATCAAGCTCTTATTCATCGCTATCACTATCACTATCACTATCATTTCTCATAGTGTGTTTGTGACCATATTTGCTTATTTTCCAAGAAGATTTGAATGCTGTCTCAATAGTTGGTAGGACACTATTGTCATAGTTGTTCATCTCAAATGAAACTAGTCTATCAATCAAACTATCAAGAGTAACATTGTTACTAGCTACTACTCTCATTTCTTGAATTACAGATACTCTAATAGCATAAATAGGTAGTAAGGTTCTTGGAATTTTACTTACAATTGTTTCTTCCTCAAGTACTCCTCCTACTCTACGGATAGAATTAACTTCTTTGATTTTGGTGTTGTACTGAGTGATTTTCTCTCCTTCTTTCATTCTTAGATCATCAAAATTTCCTCTTAGGATTACAGCTTAAGCTCTCAACACATTGGTGTCTCCTACATGTACTAGCTTGAGTTTGTCCTAGATTTACTTTGTAGAGGTGCATGATTTCACATCTTAAAATTCAGCATTAGATAGTGAAGAAGCAAGTTCTATCATCAAAGAATTAAGTTCATGTTTCTCTCTCAATTGATCATCAATTAGAGATACAATGGGTGCAACATATTCAGTATCCAAGTGTTTTGTGACATAATTTCCAATACCTAATAGATAAAGTCTTATCCTACTTTCCTATGATGCAAAGTTGTCCTTGTTCAACTTAGGCACATCCCTTTTACTCATCTTGTGATCTTTAGCTTAAGTCTTTAAACTTTCTTCCAAGCACCAAAGCTCTGATACCGAATGTTAGAATAATAGAGGGGAAGTGAACCCGTGGCCTAAAAAATAATTCCAAAAATACAACCAAAACCTATATGTCAAATATAATATCCGCTAGTTATGTTTGATTCCATCAAGATGTATACCTTAAATAAATTTATCAAATATAAACTTAGTGTTAACCAACAAATCCTATTTCAATAATGTGTAAAGAAAAATATCAAAGAAATAAACCACACACACATTTCACACATAGATTTTAACATGGAAACCCTTTTAAGGGAAAAACAACTTGGGATCAGTAACCCAAAATTTTCACTCTTCTGAAGTGAGCTCGGTGAAGAGCCAACCTTGTTAAAGGTTACAAATACACTGTTGTTGTACAACCTTGTTAGAGGATTTAAAACCAAAAATTTATCTTTTGACCTAGCACTCACTATGATGTCAACAAGAAAACCTTTTGATACTCTTGAGTATCTTAATACATTAAGGATTGTTAAATCGCACTTGGTTAAGAGATTTTCTCAATCAATGGTTAAACTGATACAGTAAATGATCCGTTCAATAATACAACTTTAACTTGTAGATATTTTGATATATTGTTAGTCCATTAATACCTCTCTAATCAATGTTCACTTCAGTTCCCTTGCTTTCATTCTTTCTTCTTTCTACTCGGTGAAGGCTATGTCCTATGTTGCTCGATGTCTACAGAATTCCTTGGCTCTGTCCTTCAACATGTATGATCAGATCTGCATGAATAATTCTATCTTCACCAGAATATATTCAGCATTCCTCTATTTGCTAATAAAATCCTTGTATCTTTATATAGACATGATTATCCACTCAATCTCCTTGTTTTTGTTAGAGATCATTTCTTGATTCGTAAAACTTGCCATGGTTGCTTTATCATGTAAAGCTTTGCTTTAGTTTTTTTCTAGAAATCTCTTCTTGATAACTATTCTTTAAATCTCTTCTATGCTTTAGTTTAACTGATCATTAATAATAAAGGAATCAATCGGTCAATCCCTAAATATGTCTATTGATAGGTAAGTGTTTTTTAATTCTTTAGCTTCAGTTATGATCGGTCATCAACTTCAGTTAGCTCGGTCATTGACTTCAGTTGTGCTTAGTGACAAATTTAGTTATGCTCAGTAAATAGTGCTTTCTTGGTAACACTTTCTCAGTATACACTCTGAACTTCTCAGTGTTCACTATCCGTTAGTGCGCACTGTCCGTCAGTGTTTACTGTCACTAGGTGTATACTGTCACTCAATGTATATAGAATTTTATGTTTTACCGATAACATAAACTTTGTCTCTTCAGCTCTTCAAGATTGTGACTGATATGTGTTGGAATAATAAAACCATAACAATTTGACATCAATGAAAATACAATACATTAACTGATTTAATGTCTTGGATTCACTTTTGCATCTCAGTGATCATCAACTTATCATCTTCAAACATTCAATCAGTTATAGCTCATCAAAGCTACATTCACCATTTTATTTATAGCTAACATTTTTTAAAATTGTAAAATGGTACCCACGAACAATCATATAATGACCTTCCAAAGTTAAGTAGCACATTATATTTAAATATTTTCTAGAGAAAAAAGGGTTCTGATTGTTCTAAATTATATCCCAAGAAAATATGAGACTTAGCAAAATTCCATCGTCAAACTATTGGAGTAGTTTTCGTTGCAAACAAAAATTCATGGGAGTATTACCTTCTACACTTCATGCCTTCCAAATCCTAGGTGAGTGTCCCTCAATAATATCCATGAGTTCTTTTCTATTCAACTAGATATTTTTAATAGGAGTGAGTTCTAAATGAAAATATACCAAGGAAATAATTGATATCATTCAAATTGTTTATTTTTACTATCATATCATCAATAGTATAGAGAAATGATCTAACCTAATTTAATCCTAAGATAGCATGAAAAGAAAGATTATTTGTGATTAAGAAATATTCCTAAACTAAAACTAGGAATACTCAGATTATTGCCTATTCCTAAATTTAAGAGTCAATTGCAGGGAAATAATGTACCCTTTACACTCAATTAGCTCAGATTAATGGATTTTTAGAATAATTCCTTAGATTAGTGCATCCTCACAATTAATTTATAAAAATATACTTTAAACAACCTTAATCTAATCTTAAAACCACTTTGAATTATCTAAAGAATTTTTTTCTACCCTTGAACATCTAAGGCATAAATAGTAAACACATTAAAGGAATGTTGCAAAGATGAAGGAAAAATTCTTTGTTATTTTTTATTCATATGAAATCGTGTTTAAAATTGTGGAGGCAATTCTATAAAATATTTTGTAGTTATATTCATCTTCTAATCTGATACAATATTTTTTCAGATTGTAATAGTCTTGAGTGCACTATCTTTTATTGCATTAAATGTATATACACAAAACTATAAATTCTACCCATAGAATGATGTAATAATCTCTTATAATCATATTGAATTCCCCTTTATAGAATAAGAAAGAAATAAACTTCAGGCCATGTAGAAGTGTCACGTGTTCATTTGACAAACTTAAAATATATAAGAGGCACATTTGACATTGGAGAAGACTATTGAACACGTAGCAATATTTAGAGGGGGGGGGGAATAATTCTAAACCATAGTAAGAAATTTAAAAAATATCTTATTATACTTAAAATCACCTTAAGAAACTTATTCGAGTGTGATCAGAAAATATAAAGAACAATCAACACCAGAACACTGAATTTGTGCAAAAAAATAGAAAATTCAAAAAAACCACAATGAGATCGATCTCATAATATATGTATAAATATTTAATTAAAAAGAGCTAGGCAATCTACGAGGGATATAAATACTTAGGGTTGAACAAGCCAAATAACTGAGGGGGGATGAATCAGTTATTCCAACACACTCTATAAAACTTTAACTTTGTCGGTAAACTTATAAATAATAAAAATATCAACTTCTGATCTATCTATTAAGCACAAAAAACATTCATAATAGATGAAAACATGAAATCATAGAAACACCATCATAAATAACAGCAATTTTTACATGGAAACCCAAACTATTATAATCCACAAAGAAGCTAAATATCATGAAATGAAACACTGGTTAAGGTGACTTTTACAAAGGCTCACTGCCAGTTGTGCTCATTACAAGTTGGCTCACTACCACTTGTCTCACTTTTGGTCAAGCTAACTACCCTTAGATATGAATATGGATAAATACCAATACAAATAGGCTCACTACCGTAATATATGAAAAGAGATTGAATGAACCACCAAGATCACTGTCACCAATACTCTGCAATACAAAAATGATATATCAAACCACTATCGATTGCATCAACATGCATAATCACCAACACAAAGATCTCCTATAAATAAACACACAATCACTTCACATAAATGAAATATTCAAGCCAATTAAACAACTAAAATCATCACCCCTCTTACACTTCTTGATGCCATCAACCATGTCGGCCAGAACAATTTGAAATAGGTCACACAAAGACATTCCCAGGGTGGTAAGGTATGAAATGTGGATGACCTTGATCCATAGAATATGCCTCATGCATAAGAATACACTACACCATCTCCAAAGTCTTTGGTACAAATGGATAGGAGGTACATGTTTCGTGGTAACTATTGGGTCTGAAACATAAATGAACATGCTCCAAATAGGATCAAACCCAAATAATCAATCGACCATATGTTGCACAAAGAATAGAAAAACTACTGATAAGGATGAGGATAAATAATTAAGGCACATACTTCAGTGAAGACCTCTCCTTATACACAAGGGATTTAAATACACAACAAGTAATAAAACTAAAATATAAATATTCATAGGATATGTTGATATAAATGGAAACCATTAGTAAAAAAAATTAACAGTATCAAATTAACATTCCAAAAATCTCCCCCTTTTCCATTGATGGAAACATTCATTAATAATGAGGAAAAAAATTCACTGTTAAAAGATATGAGCATCAAATTTCTCTATACTTCTCCAAATTTCTCACCCTAAGTTGACAACAATGAAAAAGTTCCAAATATCCCCCTTACTAACTCACTCTTCTCCCCCCTAAGAAGAAGCCTAAAAGAATTGATCTATAAAACAATAAGCATGTGAAATACTCGACCAATGCACACACCTATGCATGTAGTTTACTTCACCTTCACACACATTTTCTCTAAAGAAGTGATATCTGATAGATATATGCTTTGTTCTAGAATGTTGTAATAGATTGTTTGAGATATTTATAGCACTTGTAATATCACACATAATTAAAATTGCCTCATCCAATGTAACACATATATCCTTCAAATTTTGTTTCATCCATAATAACTAAGTAAAACATGAGGATGGTTGCAATGTATTTTGATTGACAAGCTGATAATATTATAGGATCCTTCTTGTTCTTTGAGCAAGAAACTAACTATGAACCAAGAAAGTAAGCTCCATGACTCGTACTTCTTTGGTAATCCAAACATCCTTCCCAATTTGCACCTATATAGGTTGTCAGTATTAAATCTAATAATTTTGGCTACCATAAAACAAATTGTTTTGTTCCTTTAAGATATCATAAAATTCTCTTTACTTTTATAACATGTGATTATTTTGGTTCTTGCTGAAATATGGTTGCCAAAAATACTACATACATGATATCTAGTCTAGTAGAAGTAAGGTACAAAAATCCACTAATATTTGATTTATACTTACTTGCATCTTCTTTCAGTAACTCATCCTCCTTAGTCAACTTACAACTGGAAACAATTAGATTACATACCAGTTTGGAATTTTCCAAGCCAAACTTTTTCAACAATTCCTTCACATACTTGGACATAGAAATACAAAATTCCTTTACTGATTTGATTTACTTGCAATCCAATAAATAAATTTAACTCTTCAATCATAAACATATCAAACTCATTTTGCATCTCCTCCACAAATATCCTGCACAAATTGTCCTTACCCTGAAAAATAATATCATCCACATACACAACAACAATCAGGATCTTATCTAAATATATCTTGTAATACAAGTTACTATCTGCAAAACCTTTCTAATATTTTTTTCCAATCAAATATATTTCTAATATTCCATACTAGGCCCTTGGTGCCTACTTCAAACCATACAATTCCTTCAATATGCATAATACATCTGGATTCTCTTCTAAACTAAATCATTTCAGTCATTGAATATAGACTTCTTCCTTTAGTTATCCATTCAAAAATGTTGATTTGACATCCATCTATTAAACCTTGAAATCATTATATGTTGCAAATTTCAAAAGTGTCTAGATTGTCTCCATCCGAGCAATAGGGGCATAAGTCTCATCAAAATCAATTCCTTCAATCTGAGTGTAACCCTTGCATGCTAACCTTGCCTTGTTTCTTATTACCATTCCATTCTCATCCAAAAAAATTTGGTAAACCCATTTTGTACTAGTTGAACATTCTTATGAGTTTCTCTAGGTACAAGTTCCTTGGTCTAATTATTCTAAATCTATTGAAGTTCCTCCTTCATCAATTTAGCCCAATTATAATCATTACATGATTCTTCTACATATTTAGACTCAACCTCTGAAATGAGGACAAAATAAGAGTGATCTTGCATTCCTCTATTTCTAGTAACAACGCCTCTATTTGTTATCACCGATAATATAATTCTCAAAATTATTTTTTTGTACATACCTTGGTTTCTTAGTTGTAGATGTCAGTGCTAGTTGTGTCTCTTCCTCTTCTTTCTTTTCCCCATTTCATATGTCGTCTATCTCAGATTTATATTCAATATGTCTCTCAGGAGTCTTCTAAAAATCCTCATCAACCTTCACATTGACAAGCTCCACAATATTATTTAATCTATTTTTGTAACACCTATATACTTTTCTCTCTGTAGAATATCCTAGAAATATGCCTTCATCAACTCACGTGTCAGATTTTTCAATGTTTTATTCATCCTTACAACCCGACATGCTGTATGTAATTTATTTTTGGAGATAATAAAAGTTTTTGTATCTATTTTTATTGTGTTTCCATTGTTTTTTCTTTTTGTTGGCTGCAAGTTCTGACAGACCATTATTGGATCCACCGAGCTTGACTACATGAAATGGTATCAAATTGAGTTTGATTTGGTTGGTTCAATTGAAGGTTGTAGGTCTGTATTCCTAGACTTGTGAAAAATGTTTGACTGTTTGTTCAAGGTAGTAGGTTGCGATCTGACTTGCAGATAGTTCAAAGGTTGTCACAAGGTGGTCTATTGGGATTTTTTGCAGAGGGTTTTCAAAGATCTTGCAAGATGCCTATGAGAATATTAGACCCTAGGGCTATTGTAGATCTCTCATATGTGGAGGAAACTAAGGTGAAAAAAAGGTTTAGATCTGAGATCATAGTGATGAAGAATGAGATGGTAGCTGAAATCATGAGGGCTATTACTAGTTTATAGAGGAACCCTATAACAGAGGATGGCTATGAGGAAGTTGCCAAAGATTTTGAAGCTTATACTAAAGATGCTAGACATAGTAGAGATCACAGAATTGATTAGCTAGAAAGATCTATTGCTTGGTTGAATACAAGTCATAGGATGGAAGCTTCTAATTTTTCAGGTAGATTGAACCCCAAAGACCTGATTGATTAGATTGGTGAATTAGAAGACTACTTTGAGTTGGAATATATTGGAGATCTTTGAGAGAGAGGTTAGCACAAAATATGTTGAAAATAAATGTTTCCCTATGGTGGAAAGAGTTACAGAGAGATAGACAGGAATATGGTGAGATAAAAACTCAATCGGTGGAGGTTAATGGTGAAAAGATTGAAGGGTAAGTTCATACCTACCGATAATGAACTTGAATTATTTAATAAGTTGTAGAATCTGAAGTAGAAATATCTTGGTGTTAAAGACTATACTGAAGATTTATAGAAGCTAACTATTAGACTAGGACATAGGCATCTTTCTGAGGAAAATGTTTCTAGATATGTTAATTGTTTGAGATTCAATATCTAGGATGAGATTGACATGTTGAATATTGTTTTGGTTAAGGATGGTTATCAATATGCACTAAAGGCATAAGATAAGTTGAAAAGGAGACATCAAGGTAGCTCCTGTGGGAAAGAGAAGCAAGAGAAGTTGGCAATGGATAAAACAAGAGTTGAGCATGACCAAAAACCTCTTGAACCAAGGAGAAAGGTAGGTAGAGGTGTATTATGAGGTACATGTTATAATTGTGGTGAAGAAGGACATTGGTCATTTGAATGTCCCCATCTAGATAGGAAGGTCGGTAGTCACTGAAATGATGTGGTGAATGAAGTTTGAGAGAATGAACCCAAGGTGGAAGGTGTGAATCATTTTTCTAAGGAGAACATTGTTTCCCACGCAACAAGTTGATTCTTGTCAGAGGAAAAACTCAAGATTGTGTGTAAGTCTGGTGGTAAATGTTGTAAGGTGATTGTTGATGGAGGAAGTACTGATAACTTGGTTTCTGAGGAGATGGTTTGAAAGCTTATTTTAAGGAGGTTGAAACATGTTTTTCCTTATAGGATAAGTTGGTTACAAGAAGATCATGCAGTAGAGGTGAAGGAGAAATGTATGGTAAGTTTTCACATTGGTTCTTATAAGGATTAAGTATTATTTGACATTGCGGAGATGAGTTCTTGTCATTTTTTAATTGGAAGACCTTGGTAGTATGATAGAGAGGTTATTCATGACTGTAAGAGTAACATATTTACTATCATGAAAGATAGACATAAATAAATTTTGATTCCTTTGAAGGATGAAGAAAAAGGAATGAGGAACTTGAGCATTGGTATAAAATATAAGATGACTGCAGGGGTTGGTATAGACATTAAGGTGAAGAGATCTGGAGGCACTTTAGAGAGTGCTAGTGGTAAGAGATAGTAGAAGAAGAACTAAGGCATGGGTGTATCGATTAAAGAATTGGAGGACATGTATATTAAGAATTAGTTTGGGATATATGTGATGAATCCAAGAAGCTATTCATGGAGCTTGTAGAACATCTTTTCACACCTGGGGTGTATGAGGTAGGAGCATCTCAGGGAAGTTGGCAATCCTATGTCGACCAAAAATATGTTTAAGTTCTATTTGGTGCTCGTTAGGTGAGTTGGAAGAGCTCGATGGAGTCTGGTTGTTTTCAGTCATTTAGGTGCTCACTTGTTAGTTGAAGGGGTATTTTTCTTCACCAAATAGACTCTATGTTTGTTGGAAGTGGTGATTCACTAAATGGGCTCAGTGGCTTTGTTTGTAGTCGGTACCAACTTGGGGGTCTCGGTTTATGAGTTCATTGTATGGTTTTTATGGAATACAGTGGACATTAGAGATTGCATCCATGATTTATTGGGGTCGTTAGGATCATGCAAAGTTATGAGGCATGTACATTTGATCCATTGGATCTTGTGTGGACCTAAATCTGAATTAGTGCTTTCTTATATGTATTTATTGTTTGTTTTCAGCCGACTGGGTCATTTAATATGATTAAGTGTGAATTGTATTGGGATGACTGTGATTTAATATTTCTTTTTGAAACCAAATTATGATTATGTTGTCTATAAGGAGTGTGCATGTAGAATTTTAGTGGATAGTAGAGGTGGGAAGAGAGATTTGATATCACACAGTACTAAGTGGGTAGGAAAGAAACTTTTAAGATTGCTTGGTGGCTTGCGAGAAAATGTGTAGATCCGGTTTCTTCCATCTAGCTGTAGATTAGGCTAGTGAAGTTTGATCTTGTGAGGTCTGGTTGATTTTGTTGATGTATTTGTCATAACTAGGAAGACCTTACATGTTGACATGTTGTATATAATTCATTTTCAGAGATAATATAAGTTGTAATATTTTCTCTATTGTTCTAGTGGTTGGATTCAGGTTTGGACGGTCCATTATGAATCTTCCGAGCTTGAGTGCGTCAAATTATTACATAGGGATAAACTAATGTATTATTTACCCCAAAAAGCTAAATTAGTTAATCGTTGACGAAATTAATGATATTGATGCAAAATTGATTTGGTTTTGATTATTTGGAGAGAAATGTTAGTGATGATGACATAGAAGAACAAGATTATATTAGTGACATATGAAAAATGGGGCACATAGGCATTTGAACATTTTTTAGTGTCTATATTTTGCCCCTCTTTGATACCGTGCAATTCTGAGCATTGTGTCAAAGAAAAATTAAAGATCATTCTCTAGTAGATTGATAGAGTGGAGGTAGGATACCCCTTCAAAAAATTAGGCAGAAATTGATAGGAGGGCAATTTTTCAAAAAGAAAAATGATTGCTACGATTGACAAAAGAAATGTTAGTAAAAAGTAGAAAAATGATTTCTTTATTTAATATAGAAAAATAGATGCATCGAACCATGACACAGAAAGTCAAGGCGATAATGTAATCTCTTTGTGTATAAAAACACATTGCAGACAAGGAATATTTAGATCCATCCTAAAGCATATAGCATACGTGCCCCAGAACCATATGAAAAACACCCTATAAAAAAAGAAAAAAAAATACAAAAACAAAGATAAAGGATCATGAACCATCCTAACCGCTCTCATCTCTCAGTGCTATCCATAAGTAGTGTAGGAACATGACCAAAGACAAATAAATAAACAAAAGACTCACTAAAGCAAGAAAGTCAACAACCATATTGATCTTGTTATAAAATTTAATTGTTTTTTTATGATGATGATGATGATGATGATGATGATGATGATAGGTTTCACAAATGAAGTACCCCTTCTATGACTAATGTCATCTGGTTTCAAGTATACAAAGGACATGTTGATAAAAGGACAAATTAATGTTGATTGATTGATATGACAAGTTATATTTGATTGATTGCTAACTTGAATGGATAGTTCATCTATTAATGTGTGATTTTGTTAAGCCCAATATTTTATTTCTTCAGATTATGTGTACTCAAATGTCTATCTTGATGCAAAGGAATAGTTTATTGAAAATAACAAGAAATTATGTACATGCAGAGGAACTGAAATGAGAGTCATAAAATTACATTTATTGCTTTAAATTTTTTATGATATTTACTTTTTAGGGTTTTTGAAATATTCATTTTTTTTATTTTTTTTAGGACATTTTATAATTTTGAGGATATTTTAGAGACTTTATAGGATTTATAGGATTTTTTTAGCGTCGTATATGATATTTATGGTCTTTTTTCACAATTGAATTTGATTTTTTATAAAAAAATTTCATGACATTATATGATTTTTTTTTTGAATTTTTAGGGCATATACATTTTTTGAATTTTTAGGACATATATATTTTTTGAATTTTTTCAGGACTTTAATATTTACATGAGCAAGATTTATTGAAATTTACCCTAGTGACTAGGAAGGAAGGACATTAGGGATTGATGGACAGACTGGTAGAAGGATGAAGGCCAAGGGTCACTTCTATTAGATCTGTTTAGGTTTCCCATGCCTATCCATGGAATGGAGTAATATATTTTAAGAAATTTGGGGAATTAGAGACAACAATGATAGGGGTAATGAAATGGTGCATAGAATGACATTCAATGCATAGGAATGGACATGTCAACAACTCTTTTTAAAAAAAAACATGTTTTGCATTTAATGTCCATATTTTATATCAAGATCAAGAAAGGGATTTTAATATGATAATGATAGGATATGAATGGGAAAATGATAGGATATGAATAGGAATGAGCAAGGTCAATAATGTACAAAGGAGATATGGACTAAGGGGATAAGGAATAAGCGGATATGATAAGATAGGAAATAAGTACCAAAGGTTGTCATAGGATAGATGATATGGACGAAAGGGACATGGTTAAGGTAAGCGAATATGGACCAAAGGGATGTGCACAATGTAAAGAAAAAAAGACATGTGATGCTTCTAGGAAGATTGCCAACCTTGTTAAGATCAAAGCGTGGAAAAAGGGATATAGATGTTGATAGGATAAGGGATATGAGGGATATAGGATAATGGAGGAAATCATAGGGGTAATGGTGGATAATGAGAAGGGTATGATATGATAGAAAAATATTGATGAAACCTTCCCCCAAGTAATGAATGCAAGATTTTCACAAATTACACATGACACTTTTTTTCCAGGTTTTCATCATGGTAAGGGTGAAAAGTGCCTTTTTCTAGGTTTTGACTTTTGGAAAAAAAATTTCTCTTTATTCTTTTTTTTTTCTTTTTCCATGATGCATGTTTTCCCAGTTTTCATCAATGATTTTTTTTTTCTTTTTAGATTTCTTTTTTTGACTTTTTTTGCTTGTATTTTTTTCCTTATTATTTTTTTCTTCCATTTTTAAAAAACATTTCTTGTTCTTTTACTTTTTTTTTTGACATATTGGAATTTTTAACCTTTTGGAAAGATGGATGTGCGATATGAAATAGATGGATGACTCAAGCGTCTTAATCTTTGAATACTACTCTTGAACTATATGTAATAACAGACCATGAGTATGACATTTTTCTCAAAGACATTGGCAGGGTAATGTCAAACGGATGAAAGGGGTGATTAGATGGAAGAGGATAAGGGCTTAGGAAAAAGATTGGATAGGCTAGATGAGAGGATGGAAAATAGGTGCTGGATAATGGACGGAATTGATAGGGAGACTCCTACCTACCTCCTAAGTTGTCTTGAACTAAATTTAGGTCACTCCTAGGACCTCTAAGGGTTTCCTCAATCCACCCACTAACACCTTGAAAGTAGCACTTCTTTCCCTTCTTTAAGAATCTTCCTATCTTTTTAGGTTCTCATCTTTCTCCACCACAAGAACACTTCCTCATCTATGTTCTTTAATCCCTAATCACAAGTTTGTATTGTAAGAGGTTAGGGGCTTCATTCAACTCCATTAATGACTCAAAAAGTGGGTCTTAACTTACCATGTTCAATCCTTTCTCCATCGATTACTAGATTCCTATCTTTTAGGCCTTGTAGCCTTTTTCACCAATTAGGCCTCCTACAATTTAGGAATTGGCATCCCTAGGTGAAACTTCTCAAAGAACCCCCAAATGTGTTTTTTCAGTTCAAATATGTGATACTAGACCTCCAATATTTTCTTGGTCTGAGGTCCCAACTCTGTCCATACATCCTATTTCAGAAATAGGGCTTTTTGTTTGTTTCTAGACCAGTCTATGGTCTTTGGCTTCAAAAGTTGGTAAGAAGATTTCTTGGGAACTCCTCCTTGTTCTTGAGTACCAACACAACACATACCATTACATCCATGGCCTACTTGGCTCATGAACTCATTCCTCTTGCATTTTCTAAACACATCTTCACAGTCTTCCTAATTGGGCTTCATCCACAACTTGCCTAGGGAAAGACCTTAAAAATAGGTGCACACACTTCCAAAGCTCCATCTTGTGGATTATTAAAGCTCAAGGAACCTAATCTCCATCCCCAAGAGGCCATAAAAAACCTACAATTGGAAATGGAGCTAGGTCCACATCTTTGCAACACTATCAAAACTGGACAGTAAATTGTACAAACACAAAGTATTTACAAAATGCAAAAGAAAAACAACTACAAATAAAAATAGTAATTTAAAAAACTCTATCACATGCCTAAAAATGATCTCCAATTTTCACAGTCCTAAAACTAATCCATGCACAACAAAAATCAACATTGTTTCTTCAAATTTGTTAATCTGTCAATCATAAACTCCTTCCTCAAAACCTTAGTTCCATACAAAATGACTTCCAACCATTCAAATTAGGGTTGTCCTTCCTTATATATTCTCACCACATGTGTCTAATTCCTTGGATGGTCTTAATCCATCTTAAACACCAAAATCCCTAAGACAACCAAAATTTTGTCAGCAACTTTTGAAAAGTTGCTAATGTTGCATAGCAACATTTTTACATCTTTTGCAAATTTTCACTTTTCAAGTGTTTTAACACTAATCTGACCTATCTAACCTTAGTTAAACCTTTTAGGGTATCATAGGACCCTAAAGACATGAAAAAAATCAACTTTTCACTTGACAACATTATCAAGTACAGTGCATTTAATGAGCCAATTTGAAGTACTTTACCCTAGCAAAGAGCACAAATTAAGAACTACCTCACACTACACTTGGTCCACATGACCTTATCTATGTACAGTGCCCTTCAAGAGGGTCTTTGATACTTTCTCACACCAAAATAAACATGAGATAACCAACTAATTGGCTTCTTAGGGGTGCTCCTACACCATGCATGTAGGAAGAATTTGTTTGGAGTGGAAGAGAATGAGGGAAAGCACAAAATTGACACACACCTTGAGGGCTGATGGAAAGACGGTGGGAAAGGAGATTTTGGATTTGATGGAGGAATATATATGGATTTTGGGACATAAGGAATGAAAATGGATTTGGAAGGTGGAAGGAATTTAGACAGAGGGATATAAATTTTGAAAGTCGACTTTGATTTTTATTTAGGACTTTGTGCTTCAAGAAGCTTCTTACGAATCCACACAACTTTTGTTTTTTCAATTTTTTACAGTTCCTTAGAACATATTTCTTTCAAAATGGGTTTCTGAACCTCTATTGCTTTTGAATTTATTTTTTGATTAATGGGCCTTTGTGTCCTTTTCGAATTTTCATTTTCTTTTTGGATCACATTTTGATTTATTTTTACATTTCTATTAGACTCAACATAGTGATCCTTGATAGTATGTGGATTGCATGACTTATTGAATTTATGCTTGGCATAAAAATTTCTTGGAAAAGGAATAGGATTCATGAATGGATATGTGTTGTATTGATTCCTTTTGGATGGATGGAAGGTTCTCCAAGATTTTTTCTTTTGCTGACTTATGTTTGGGAAAGGGTAAATGGGTTGTGAGCTAGTGGAGGGAGGAATGCATGGACCTAAGATGAATGAAAGGGTTGAAGTGGGAGATATACATTTGCATTTGGATTTTGATTTGGAAGGGATACCAACATCTTTGATAATGAAATTTTTTAATGAGTCCATGACCATTATAATTTTCTTTCATATGAATGGGTTTTATTATACCTTGTTCGTGGATGTTGAACCTATTGATGACAATTATTAAATTGTGTACTGTCATTGATGTTTTCACAAATGTATAATCCTGTCCAAGCAGAGTCAGTGTCTATCGAGCTATCTCTCACATTGAAGATGACCAAAGTGATTTTTAGTTCTAACCGAGTTCACTCGGTCATTACAGTGTTGGTTTGGCGTTGAAGGATTTCAGTGTTGACCGAGTAAAATAGTTAGTGTTAGCTAACTAACAATGGCTTATATTTTATGGATAATTAGTTATATGCAACCGAAAAACATGAGTTTTATTATTTATTTGGAAGGATATTAAGGGCTGACTTGACAAGGCTTATATATATATA
>MU228412.1:4324291-4381649 GCA_018584345.1 Thuja plicata | reverse complement strand
TACAAAGGACTACAGCAGAATATCTGATCAGTAAGGATCAAGTATTTAATTGAGAATAGAGATCTATATATATATATATATATATAAGGTCAAGTTTTTTGATTGAATATTGAGATGGTGGTGACGTGGAATTGCATATGTGAAGTGTGATATGAAGAGTGAAGCCAAAATTAGATGGCATTCTGATTGAGGACAAAATACAAAGGACTACAACAGAATATCTGATCAGTAAGGATCAAGTATTTAATCGAGAATAGAGATCTAAATCAAAAAAGATAATTTCTTACCAAAAAAGGTCAATCCATTGTACTTTTCTAACAATTATCACAATGATCAAAATCTCTTAACAGAGTAGACTTAACAGAGTAGAATTAACAGTATTTTGTAAATCCTCTCACAAGGTGACATTTCTAGGTTGAAGTGTTTAAATACCTCTCATAAGGTCACTCCTTAAAGGGTGATTAAATCCTCAAATAGGGTCACACCTAACAGTGTGTTATTGTAACCTTTAACAGGGTTGGCTCCTAAAAGGGATCACTTTAGAAGAGTGAAAATTGTGACTAGTTGCTATTGGTGATTTTTCCCATATTGGGTTTCCACATTAAATCTTGGTGTTATCCGTGTACATTTATTTTTCTTTATGGTTTATGTTTCTGCAATTAATTACTAAAGATAATCACACTTAATATCTTAAGATTTTCTATGTTAACCGAGTGATAGTGAAATATCTATGTTAACTGAGAAATAGTGTTAAATTTGTTTTAGACATCTAAGGGACTTGGATTTGTTTTTGTGGTGGCTGAGTCACCCCTCCCCTCTTAGTTACTCAACTCATTTCCAACAATTGGTATCGTAGTTGCAAGTGCTTACAGGGAAGGCTTAAAGGCCTAAGCTAAATATCAGAGATGTCTTATAGAAGGGAGATCCCTAAGCTCAACAATGACAACTTCGTTGAATGGGAAGATCTGATGAGGCTACATCTATCAACTATTGGAGATACTAGTTTGCAATTCTTGGATCACAAGTATGTGGAACCACCTAGACCTATGTCTATGGATTAGATGGTGGAAATAAAGTATCATAAGATAATGATGATTGATATAGCCTCTGCACTCAGCTATTCTGAATTTAATGAAGTCAAGGACTGCTCTACTACCTTTGATATGTGGAAAAAACTACATGATATCTATGGTGGAGATTAAAATGTAAAGAGTTCCAAAGTAGAAAGTCTCAGACGTCAGTTTGATATGATGAAAATGAAAGAAGGAGAAAATATTTCAAAATACAAGGAAAGAATCAAGAAAAATGTTAATAAAATAAAAGTTTCTAGTGGAACAATTGAAGACAAAACAATAGTCAACAAGGTATTAAGAACTTTACTTCCTATCTATGCAATTAGAGTTTCAGCTATTCAAGAGATGAGATGCAATAATGACATAACTCTAGATGGATTGATTGGAAGATTATCATCTTTTGAGTTGGATAACTTTGACAATTATTCTCCTAATCCTAGCAATCTTGAGTTAGCATTCAAAGCTAAATTAAACCTTGGAAAGATGAAGGGAAAATAGGTTGACAGTGATAGTGATGATGATTCTGATGATCAGGATCTAGAAATCATTGAAGCATTACTTGCAAGGAGAGCTGCAAAAGGAAAAAGGACAATACAAAGGAAGAATACCATTGATTTTCTTTTCTTGTGATGAGGGTGATCACATTGCTGCTAAGTTCTTGAATAAGGAAGAAAAATGTGAAAAAGTTCAACAAGTATAAAGGAAAGAAAGATTACAAAATCTACAAGGAAAAAGGTAATAAATCTTGTTATATTTCTAAAGATTTTGATAGTGATGAAGATGAAGATGAAATGGTTTATATTGTTGTTAAGGATGAGTTAGATAATGAAGATAATGAAAAGAAAACACTATACTCTCATATTAGTAAGAGTGACACCTTGATAATTGTTAGTGGTTATTCTCACCACATGACTTGTGATAAAACCAAATTTGAACATCTTGAACACTATGATGGTGGGAGTGTTAGTTTTGGGAATGATGAACCCTACTATGTGAAAGTTATAGGTTTTATTGGTCTTACTGAAGGAATCAAATGTGATAATGCTTATTGGGTTGAAGGACTAAGGCATAATCTACTAAGTGTGGCACAACTGAATAACATTGGTTTCAAGGTATAATTCATGAATGGAAAGACCAAGCTCCTGGATGGTAGAGGAAACCTAGTTGGAACTGACATACAAACAAAAGGTAATCTATTTTATCTTGATCTCAATGAAAGTTCATGTCTTATTTCACAAGTAGAATAAACCTGGTTATGGAATTAAAGGTTGTGTCATGTGAACTTTGACAACCTAATCAACATAAGTAAGAAAAAAAGAGTAAGAGGTATTCTTGTTCTGAAGAAACTTGAACTAGCAATACCCAAACAATGTCAAATTGGGAAGATGGGAAAAAAAACTTTAAGAGAAAGAACTATAATACATAAGAAGTCTTGGAATTGGTACATACTGACTTATGTGGACCAATTGGAACAACATGTTACATAGGTGAGAAGTACTTCATTCTATTTCTTGATGATCATTGCAGAATGATGACTATTATGTTTCTCAAAGAAAAATTAAAAGTTTTTCATAAGTTCAAATGGTACCTAGCTAGAGTTGAAAAAGAAACAGGAAAGAAACTTAAATTCTTAAGATCTGATAGAGGAGGAGAATTCATTTCTAATGAATTGAAAGAGTTCTATAATGAAAGAGGAATCAAAAGACAAGTATCTACCCTAGGTACTTCATAGAAGAATGGTATTGCAGAAAGAAGGAACAGGTCCACTATGGATTATGCAAGAACCTTAATGATTCGGAAGGATGTTGCTACCAAATACTGGAGGGAAGCCATTAGCACTGCAATTCACAACTTGAACCGAGTTCAACTAAAGAAAGGTTTTAAGAAGACACATTTTAAATTATGGTATAACTATAAACCTAATGTTTGTTATTTAAAAGTATTTGGAAGTAAATACTACATCTTGAAGGAAACAAGAAACGAAAAATTTGATGTAAAAGCTAATGAAGGTATATTCCTAGGCTGCTCTAGCAAAAGAAAAAATATAAATGTTTAAATCTTACTACTCATAAAGTCATAGAAAGTGTGCATGTAAAGGTTGATGAGTTTGTAGAGAGAAATGAAGAACATAGCAGTAAAAAGCCTGAAGACTACATAAAATTTGTGTATTATGAACCCGATACTATACCTAAGACACAAACAATGGTGATTGGACAAAAATATGTAAACCACTTAATTCATTAGCACAAACCTTATTGCAACCTGTGAAACCAGTGATGCTTATTGAAGAAACAGAGTCACAAATAGAAGGAACTGAGTCTCAGAATGAAGAAACTGAGTCGCAGATAGAGGCACCCAAGTCACAGACAGAGGTACTTGAGTCATAGATAGATACACTCGAGTCTTAGATAGTGGAACTCAAGTATTAGACACAACAACATGACAAAATATTTGAGCATGGTCAACAGAGTGGAGCAAGCCCAAAATCAAAGATGAAGGATACTATAGTTGCAAAATATGTTAGAAGCCATCATGCACTTGAAAAAATAATTGGAGACCAGACAGAACGTGTAATGACAAAGAATAAAATAAAAGGTACATGTTTACTTAGTGAAATTGAACTTCGAACTATTAAAGATGCATTGAATGATGAAAACTGGATTAAAGAAATGAATGAAGAAATTGAGCAGATAGAAAAGAACAAAACCTGGACTCTTGTACCTAAACCAAAAGACAATAATGTGATTGGTACCAAGTGGGTTTTTAGAAACAAGATGAATGATAAAGGTGGAGATTTTAGAAACAAAGCCAGATTAGTACGTAAATGATATGCTCAAGAAGAGGGTATTGATTATGAAGAAAAATTTTCTCCTGTTGCAAGACTTGAAGGATTCACAAAACCATTACCTAAGAATAAATTTTTGTATCTTAGAGGAAAGCTAGGGGTGATTCCCCTAACTAAGGCTCACTAAAACACTATTTAGTGATGCATCAACCAAGCTACAGAACAAACTTAACATGTTTATGCAGATATTTAGAGCTTATTGCATATGAATCAGTACAAATAGGTACATTAGAATTTCATTTGTTATGTTAGTTGGTGTCTTTGGCATTGGTTTTGAAAGAGGGAGAGATTACTGTATGTCATAATGATCAATGAAAGATGGAGAGATTGATGATAGAGGGAGAACTTTATCAAAAACAAAGATTAATGTAAGAGGGAGTTTTTGGATGAGAATCAGAATGAAGCTAAAGACATTAATATAATTGGATGAGAATCAAAACTAAGCTAAGGAAATTAATAAATTTTTATTCTTATATCTGATTCTCTATAATTCTTGGTATTATGACATGTTGTGTTGCCATCAATACTAAAGAGGGAGATTGTTGATGAAAATTATTAAATTGTGTATTGTCGTTGTTGTTTACAAAATTATAGTGATGTTTACACAAATGTCTAAACCAGCTATCTGAGCATAGTCAATGTTTGTCGAGCTCTCTTGGGAATTGAAGATGACTAAAGTGATTTTTAGTTCTAACTGAGTTCACTCAGGCATTACAATGTTGGTCAGGCGTTGAAGGATTTCAGTGTTGACTGAGTAAAATAGGTAGTGTCAGCCGACTAACAGTGGCTTATATTTTATGGATAATTACTTATATGCAGCTGGCATACATGAGTTTTATTATTTATTTGGAAGGATATTAAGGCCAACTTGACAAGGTTTATCATATATATAAGGTAAAGTTTTTGAACTGAATATTTAGATGGTGGTGACATGGAATTGCATGTGAAGTGTGATATGAAGAGTGAAGGCAAAATCAGATGGGATTATAATTAAGGACAAAATATAGAGGACTGCAAAAAAATATTTGATCAGTAAGGATCAAGTATTTAATCAAGAACATAGATCTAAATCAGGAAAGATAGTTTCTTATCAAAAAAGGTTAATCCTTTGTTACTTTCTAACAATTATACCAGTGATCAAAATATCTTAACAGAGTAGACTTAACTATATTTTTTAAATACTCTCACAAGGTGACATTTCTACATTGAAGTGTTTGAAGACCTCTCACAAGGCCACTCCTTATAGGTTGATTAAATCCGCTAATAGGGACACACCTAATAGTGTGTTATTGTAACCTTTAACAGGGTTCGCTCCTACCAAGGCTCACTTCAAAAGCGTGAAAATAGTGACTAGTTTCTATTGGTGGTTTTTCCCATATTGAGTTTCCATGTTAAATCTTTGTGTTATTTGTGTACATTTAATTTTCTTTATGGTTTATGATTTTGCAATTAATTACTAAAGATAATCACAGTTAATATCTTGAGAATTTCTATACTAACCGAGTGACAGTGAAATATCTATGTTAACCAAGTAACAATGTTAAATTTGTTTAAGAGATCTAAGGGACTTGGATATGTTTTTGTGGTAACTGATTCACCCCTCCCCTCTCAGTTACTCATCTTGTTTCCAACAAAACCCTTTGACTTGATAATACTTTTGACCACTCACAGCCTTACTACAACATGCAAGTCCATTATTTTGAGGTGACCATGATATGGAAGGACTAATAGGATCATGAAGTTGGATAGAATTGATAGAACTAGAGGAACCTATTTTAAGTGTAATGGGTTTATTCAAATCTTGGAAAAAAAATTTAAATCATGAGGGGGAACATGAGGAATAATCTGATCCTGTAGTGGAATAGGAGAAATTAGTAGGATAGGATCTTATGGAAGATCTGGATGGAGAGATCTTTCCAAGGATTTAGAAGGGTGGTGGAATATTGTAATGGGAATTTAAGTGAAGGGACACCTTGCTCATTAATTTGTCAGGGATCATTGTACTCTATTTGAAATATGGTTTGTTATTGAGTTTGTATGTAATCATTAGGAAGAATGGTGGGGAGCTCATGATATTTCATAATAAATGAAGGGTCGATGGGGCTTGGAAAGACACTTAGTTCTTTATATGTAAGCGGATCACCTTGTATAGGAGGATTAGTGATAATGGGATAATCATGAGGTTCAAGGGAAATGGGATCTTGGTCATTATTTGGTGGGTATTGGTCACGGTGACGATCTTGATCTAGCTTTATTTTAGGACTCATTTGTTTGTGCTTTGAATCATCCTCTTGACATGGGCTATGTCTTTGAATATGCATGGGGAACTTTGGAAATGGATCAATGTTTGGACATGAAGGAGGTGGAATTAGAATTAGACCCTCTTGAATGGGATTTCTTTAAAATGATGGACATGGTGGCATTGGTTCAAGAAATTTGCAAGAAAGGAAGGGATTTAGATCATGAATAGGACTAACTTGAAATTATTGTGGATAGTCCTTGAAATATTGCATCATTTGAAGTGTCACTTGATTGAGATGGAGGAAATTTCTGTTATGAAACTTGAGGGGATGATATAATGGTGGGTGACATGGATGTTTCTTGAAGGTTAATGTCTTGATAAAGAATGGGTGTGTCATCCATGTGATTGATTTGGAAAAGGGATTTTCTATACATGGGTAAATCAATTTTTCTTTCTTTCTCTACATCCACATTGAATATTTTTGCAACAAACTCTCTACAGATTTAGATTGGGTTTTTTGTTGCTTGGGTAATCTTGTTGATGATACCACATCAATGTTTTTATTTTGGAAAGAATCTATTGATTGAACATGTACCACAATAGATTGTTCATTGATTGCACATGATTAATGTCCAAAATATGACATGCTTGAACATGCATTTTCTTGATAAAAACCTAGTGGTAAATTTGAGGGCATAAAAGAAAGTTAATCAACATGTGACACAATTGGAGGTAATTTATTTTGTTACCTTGGTATTGATTGACTCATTTGCATGATTGGCATAGAGGATTGTGTGGCTTCTTGAGGAGAACTTCATCACATTGGAATGAAAATTGGTTCATAATTTTGTGGTGACCACATTTGAATTATGCCAGTCTGGTTGAAAGGTTTTTTTTGGAACTTGATAGAACGATGTTTGATTGACTGAATGTTGATTTGGAACCTAATCACATAAAGTATTCTCTTGGACATAATAAAAATTTGTGTTTGTCGCCTGTAAATTATTTGCATTGTTTATTTGTGAAAGGAGATTTTCTATGCTTTATTTCCAAATGAGAGTGTCTATGTCAATTTTACCAAAAAATTCCCTTGGACATTTAAAGATTTTTTACATCTCTTTGTTATTCCTTTCAATATTTTCCACTTTTTTCTTCAATATTTCCACTTATTTATCATATTTGTCATCCAAATTTTCAATCAAGTACGAGTGGGACATATGTGATTGATTTTTTTATTGATTGTCAGGATATCATTAGTCTTGAGTCAAAGAGTATTAGGGTCTTTTGTCTTGAACGTTATGTTATGTTTGGGTCAAAATTTTGTGTTTGAAAAGGTATACCTTGTAATGCCCCACATGGAAATCCTTGGACACAAGGATAAAAAGAGTTGACATAAATGTTTTTTAAGAAGAGGTAAATAAAATAAAATATATCACAAGTTGAAGACTAAAATGAAACCAAAGATGCCCGAACCCTAACAATAACCATGATTCATCAACTATCTACATGATTAGTACAAAAGGTTAATCTAGATTACTATGTTTATCTACAATAATACTTTTTAAGCTTAAAGTACAATTCCTAATAGGGGTATTACATACAAGTTTATTTGCCAATTTAATATGCAAATTCTATAGGGATTGCATTAAATTACCCTCAAGAATCTGATACTCAAACTATTCTGATTAGGGAAGAGGTATCTCCAAAAAGGGTATTCAAAAAACCAATTTGATTCTTCTGGTCGAGGATGAAAATTCCCTATGTCCAGGATACGATTATCTCTTGTAAGAATTTGTATGAGTATATACATGGTACTGTATGAGTATCCATAGGGAGTAGTATGAGAATTGGGAAAATCCCAATACGAGCAATGGGAACTCGTACAAGACCCTACTAGGTTCCATATAAGATCCTAGAGTAACTCATACAAGAGCCTATAGCTACTTATATGAGAATTTGTATCTCTAACCCAAGGGTAAAATTTTAGGAAATTTTAACCTAAACCGTGAAGTAAAATCCACACTGGGGAGAGCTAGGAGTGGATGACTTGAGTAGGTAGACACTCAATTGCCTCAAAAGCATAAATAAAACAACATTAAAAGAATAAATCATCTAGATCAACTACAATATTTAAATATTCACGAATAAAATTATCTTTATAAATCACTGAAGGTAACCTGAAAACCAAATCAGCAACAAGCTCTAATCATCTAGCTAGAAGAAGATAATCTTTGTACTTTGATCCCTAGTAGTGGTGTACAATATAAAAATGATTTGATAAATATTTATGGATGGATTATACATATAAAACTATAAAGGGGATTGAAATAGAGATGTGTTTATAAAGAACATGTAATGTATTAAGAAGGGTTGATTGATTATCTTGAAATGTAATGCATTGATATGTAAATTGTCCTTTAAGTTGCCTAGAATGTATTGAATTCCTTAACCCTAATTGAATTGTATTGATTAAGGAGAAGATAAGATATTCCCTTTATCCTCAAATGCACAAATGGGAGATCCAAGTTGATCAACCCCAAGAAAGGGCTAATGCATAAATGAATCAACTATTTGGTAAGGAGAATAACAAGAGAGATAACTTAAATTCTATTAACTATATGTATAGAAATGATATATGATAGTAATTGAAGAAGTAGGAGAAATGTACTAACCTTGGAATATTGCAGATCAAAGAATGTTGTTTTTTGAGGTCTGTATTGAGTTTCTGGAAAAATTGACAGTTGATCCCAAACTGGAACACAGAGACGAACAAAACCCAGAAATCATCTTATGAAAAAGGTCAACCTTGACCCACAAATGTCAACCCTGACCCAATAATGTTGACCCTGACCTACGCAGATCTAAAAGTGACTCTGTTCACAGATCCTAAAAGTTTGCTGAAAAGGGTATCCAGATCTGGGTTCAAATCCATTATTCTGCACCTATACCTACAAGAAAAAGGAGATTTTTTGTTGTGGGGGAGGGGTTTGCCTTGGTCAAACCCTGACTTTGGAATTAACCTCAAATATATGTAATTGAAATTATAGAAATGGACAAAGTAAATGCATAAATTCACCTTGCTTGAAATGTAGAATGTGGTGGATTCCAATCCTTGAATCCACAAGTATGCTTCAAATGTAGAATCTAGAAAGGTAGGATGTCTTCAATCTCTTGCTCATAGATTTCCAAAACCAAGTCTTGATTGGGTTCTTGAATTTGGAATAGGCTTGGAAGAAGGTGGATGGAGAGATCACCAAAAGGGCACTTTGTAGCTTCAATCCTTTAATGGCCTCCAATGGATCTCCTTCATGAAAATGGATACTTGAATGAATGAATGCTTGCTTGAAATATTTCTTGAATTCTTGCTTGATGATGTTTCTCAATTGCTCTAGGATGCATAGGCTTGAATAGAGAACTTAGTATTCACCTTTTGAATGCTTAGAAGACTTAGAGAAAATGAGAGAGAAAGCTCCCCTTTTATATAAAATTAGGGCACAATCTTCTAAGGAGGCCTACATAGGAGGATTAAATTCCCATTAAAGCCTTTACCCCTAGGAGAGGACCTATATTAAATATAATTTAGGAATCAATTCTTCGAAACCCGAAACAACCGACCCAGAAGCGGGAAAAACTTTTTGCAAAGCCTGACCTCCAAAATCTATGAGACCCTGAGATCTGAACCCTCAGCCAAGGTTGAGGTAAACCCTGGCCTAGGTCAAGGATGAGGTTGACCTTGACCTAGGTCAGGGTCAAGGTCGAAATAGAGATAAAAGGTCGACCCTTACCCTGAAGCCTAGAATCACCAATCTGCAGTCCAGAATGCAGAAATTAGGCTAAATAGGAATGGAAAGAGAGACAGAATAGGGGGGAAGCCATGTCAAGATTAGGAGCCCATTCAAGGCACTTTCCATGACCCCAAACCACTTACTTGGAAGGCTAAAACTGTCTACAATGGAAGTTCTTCCATTTTCTCACTATACATTTATCCCCCACTTTAGCAAGAGTATGAGTTCAACCCAAACTCTTGGTAAAGGAGAATATACAGAAAAGACAATCTTATTGAATCCAAAAGGGATAAAGAAACCCTCAAGCCCCCAAGGGACTTAATTATTTATCAACCGTAAGATCTTGATAAGAGAGACATCACTTAGTTAAGTAGAGAGAGAAAAGGGTGTGATTATCTCGCCCAATGAGAACTTATGTCTTATTGTGAATCACACAAAAAGTGTAACTGGAAAGATGGAATTGAACTACCTAGTGAATGTGGCTACTCACTAGTCAACCCATCAGGGAGATCCATTCTTAAAGGGATCAAATCATTGTAAATTGAAAACTGGCAGGATTAAGTGATCTGTGTAAATTTAAACTAGAGGGATAAAGAGATCCTAAAAAGTAAAAATGTTACCATGCTTTAAGGATTAGTTTCTTTTAATCCATAAAGAGAAAAGTTTTGAATCTTTTGAAAACTATTTTGAATGTGCGTGTGTGCAAAAAGTGAGTAGAGTGTATGCCCCCATGTTAAATTCATTGCTAACACTTTAACAGGAGCAATGGTTTTAACAAAAACATCAACAACTCTATGGATTACTTTTCCACTATGAGATGCCCCCAAAGGAAGACAAATCAAGGGAAATAAAACATAAACATACATAAGAACACAAGAGGGATCTACCAAATGTGGGGTCAGTATGATCATAAGATAACATGTACATAGAAAATATAATATTATTGCAAATGAATTGACATCATTCCCCAAAGAAAGTAGAACTAAAATCACAAAGGAGGAAAGAAACTTAAGAATTTACGAAGAGGAATCTTTTCAGACCACAACATGGAGACCAAAAAGAATTAGCGCTACCATGTTGTAGATCCAAGCATATTGTACAAGGAACATAGTTAAAAACAATAGCACAAGTACAACATAACATGAAAAAACATATAGAATAATGTAGATACATATAGAGGAATTGAACAACAATTTTGATTCTTTTATCACCTTATACCAACAAAGTAACAAGGGTCATATAAAATAATCTAACAAACATTTAGAAAAATACATTACATGGGAAAAACAATACAACATACCAACATACAAAGAGCTACCATAAAGGATGAGCCAATCAAGCATGTTGTCAACCCTCCCCATCTTGGCTTATGTTATTTAGGGTAGGTGGGCAACTCGCAAGAGGAACTATATCCAATATAGTAGGAATGATAGCTAGTTCCAAACAAGGATCCTCTTGAGAATCACAATGCTTAATACTAGGTGTAATTTTTAATTGAGTTGAAAAGATATGAGGTAAATCATTATCAAGATCAACGGTCTCATATTCATCACTAAGATCAATAGGATCATCGAGAGTGTCCTCCTCATCAAGGTTAATTGAAATAGGATCAAAGATGTGAATAGGATCATCATACTCATTTGTCTTAACATCATGAATATTAACATCCAATGCTTCAAGCATAGGTTGATCGAAGGTAGGTAATGAATTTTGAATCATAGAAGCATGGGCTCTAGCATTAGCTCTATTCTTCTTACAATGTTCATTAGCAAATTTGTTACATTTAAATTTATTTGGCACATGTTGAGAACTAGAAGGAATAACAATAGATTCCTTCACAGGTTCCATAGGAGGATTCTCAATAGGTTGTAATGGAAGAATAGGAGTTTGGTCAATCTTATTAGCAACAATGGGTAAAGGAGGTATTGCAGGAGTAGGCAAAATACCATGGTTGGAATCAATCCGAGGCATACTTAACTCAGCAATTTTGTGATGTTTGTAAGATTGATAGGAGAAAAAGAGATGATCAGGGCAAGGCAGACATGAGTTAGGTAATGAAGGCCAAAGAAAATTGAGAGTAGCACAATCTCTAGGCCTAGAAGGTTGAAACAAACTATGATTGATTGTTTTGACTTCGCCATTATGAATGAACTGAAGACATTTATGAATGGGAGAAGTAATAGCATGCATAGAAATTATCCAAGGTAAACCAAATTTGATTTGGAATTGATCAAAAGTAGAAATAATGATGAAGGTAGTATCTATAACCTTGCCACAAAGTTCAACAGGTAAGCTAATAGAGCCAAGTGCAGGATAAAGAAAGCCATTACAAGTTTTGATCCATGCATCAGATGAGTCATAAAAATCACGTTGTAATCCTTTCATAAAAATATTTTCCTCACTAATGACATTGATTAAAGATGTGGGATCAACTAGACAACCATGAGTAGGTATCTTAGCAATCCTATCATAGATATAAAGGGGACCATCAGGAGCGTTGATTGTTTTAGAATCATCAAAGGTAATTAAAAATTCCCTAGGTCGCTTATCCTTAGTTTGTTTTTGAATTTGAGGTGGGACTGGAAGTTGAAGTGGAGGTGAAGGATCTTGAACAATAAGTTAAGATGGTGTAACACTCTCCACATGACTAACAATGTTATTAAGATCATCCATTTTTGAATCAAAATTAATGTCTATAGAAGATGGTTGAGCTATAGTATTAGTATCATGTGTAGGTAAAGGATTGGTATAGATTTGAAGATTTTGATTAGGAGGAGAAACAGATTTATTTCCATTGAAATTAAAATTATCAGTAGAAAAAGATTTAAAATCAATTAGGTCTTGAATCTTATGATTTAGAAAGTAACATTTTTTAGTGTCATGGCCATTCTAGCGATGGTATTTGCAGAAAGCTTTAGAATCAAAGGATTTTGAACCTATCATGGTAGGAAGAAGAGGTCGAATAGGAGGAAAAGTAATCATACTAGCACTTAACAACCTACACATTATAGAATGCAAAATTTTAGAGAGAGGAGTAAATGTATGATTCATATGAAAAGCAGTGGATGTAGGAGCATTATTAGATGTAGCCATAACTTGATCAGCAACCGTATTCGTCTATTTATTAATCTTGATATAGTTGTTAGGTTTTTGAAACTTATTAGGATTAGGAGCATTGTCACCCTTATCAACTGGAACAAGAGCCATTGGAGTGTTTCTCTAAAACTGACTCAATTGTTATTGATAATGGTGAAGTGTTGCACACAATTGTTGAAAGGAGGTAAATTCAGTAAGAAATTTTTTATCCCTAATATGTTTTGTAAATTTGAAATAAACATATGTTGAATATCAATATCAGGAACATGAAAATAAATATGAGCATGCAAATGCTTAAATCTACCAACAAAATTAGTCAATTTTTCCTTAGTGTTTTGTTTACAATGCATTAAATTAGATAAGGACACTTGTAGTCCAATGTTATTTTGAAATTGTTGAATGAAGGAATTAGCAAGCTTAGGAAAATAATCAATAGAATAGGGAGGTAAGGAACAATACCATTGTAAATCCTTATCTTAAAAGGTTCTAGCAAACAATTTAGCTAAAATCCTATTGTCATGAGCATAATCACTAAAAAGGTTTTGAAATGTTTTAACATGAGTAACAGGATCACCTTTACCATTGTAATTCTCAAGATGAGGCATATCGGCCTACTGAGGGACAGTAACACAAATGATGTCTAGAGATAAAGGACTACCCATATCACATGTAGGAATGCTAAATTTAGATTGAGTTAAAGATGCAAGTTTTTGTTGTAAAGATGATACAGTTTTAGCCAAACTAATAATTGTAGAATCATTAGAGGAAACAGGTGGCATAGCAATATTAGGAACACTAGGAAAAGTGTAAGAAGCAGTAGGAATAGAAGACACATTTGGTGGAACATTAGGAACCATAGTTGGAGGAGGATTAGTATAAGTAAAAGGTACACTATGATATGAAGGTTGTGAGGTGGTTAAAGATACCGGTGGAGCACTCACAGGAATAGGTACGCTTGGGAGAGAAGTTGTTATCAAAGGAGGAGTATAAGTAGGAATAATAGGTAGAGGAATAGAAGAAGGTCCTACACTAGTGTCAATAGGTGTGAATCCTAACCCTTGAGCTTCTTGAGCTAAAGGTTTAACATTCAAATTCACAATATGAGTAATACTATGCAATAAATTAACACCTTGATCATTCTCACGGAGAACTTTCTTAAGAGCCTCTATAGCTTGGATTGAATCTTGATTATGGTTTTCTTGGATAAGCCAATTTCCCATTTTATCAAGTTTGGTTGAAATATTTTGCACTTGTTTAGGAGGAAATCTTAAAGCGTCATCTTCATCATGTGAAGAGTGAGAAGAGTTATGCTCCATGGAAGGATTAGAATAATGAGTTATCAAATTATCATCTGGGATCCTAAGGAAAGGAGATGAAGACTCAGGATGAAAGCAACCCATAAGTCTATGGCTTCTTCTAACTGGGATACCATAAGTAGGACTAGATGTGGTAAATCTCATACACCAATACAATGCCAATGAACTAACACAAAACTTTGATTAATTGAATTTAAATGTAATTTGAAAGAAAATGCAAGATCTAGCATAAACAATGTAAATCTAACACCAAAAAGAAAGAGTTGTCTATCGCGGGTTCACCAAAATGTACAATATAAAAATGATGTAAAATAATGATGGATGGATTGTACATATAAAACTATAAAGGGGATTGAAATAGAGATGTGTTTATTAAGAACATGTAATGTATTAAGAAGGGTTGATCGATTATCTTGAAATGTAATGCATTGATAGTAAATTGTCCTTTAAGTTTCCTAGAATGTATTGAATTCCTTAACCCTAATTGAATTGTATTGATTAAGGAGAAGATAAGATATTCCCTTTATCCTCAAATGAACAAATGGGAGATCCAAGTTGATCAACACCAAGGAAGGGCTAATGCATAAATGAACCAACTATTTTGAAAGGAGAATAACAAGAGAGATAACTTAAATTCTATTAAATATACATATAGAAATGATATATGAAAGTAATTGAAGAAGTAGGAGAAATGTACTAACCTTGAAATAGTATAGATCTAAGAATGTTGTTTTCAAAGGTCTGTATTGATTTTCTAGAAAAACTGATAGCTAATCTCGAACCGGAATGCAGAGACAAACAAAACCCAGAAATCATTTTCTATTCTGATGTTGTCTTATAAAAAAGGTCGATCTTGACCCAAAAATGTCAACCCTGACCCAATAATGTTGACCCTGACCTGTGCAGATCCAAAAGTGACTCTGTTTGTGGATCCTGAAAGTTTTCCAAAAAGGGTATCCAGATCTGAGTTCAAATCCACTATTTTGCACCTGTACCTACAGAAAAAAGGAGATTGTTTTTTTGGGGGGAGGGATTTGCCTTGGTCAAACCCCAATTTTGGAATTAACCTCAAATATATATAATTTAAATTGCAGAAATGGAAAGAGTAAATGCATAAATTCAGCTTGCTTGAAAGAGTCCTTGTGGTGGATTCAAATCCTTGAATCCACAAGTATGCTTCAAATGTAGAATTTAGAAAGGTAGGATGTCTTCAATCTCTTTCTCATAGATCTCCAATACCAAGTCTTGAATGGGTTCTTGAATTTAGAATAGGCTTGGAAGAAGGTGGATGGAGAGATCACCAAAAGGGCACTTTGTAGCTTCAATCCTTCAATGGCCTCCAATGGATCTCCTTCATTAAAATGGATACTTGAATGAATGAATGCTTTCTTGAAATCTTTCTTGAATGCTTGCTTGTTGATGTTTCTGAATTGCTCTAGGATGCATAGGCTTCAATAGAGAACTTAGTATTCACCTTTTGAATGCTTAGAAGACTTAGAGAAAATGAGAGAGAAAGCTCCCCTTTTATATGAAATTAGGGCACAATCTTCTAAGAAAGCCTACATAGGATTATTAAATTCCCATTAAAGCCTTTACCCCTAGGAGAGGGCCTATATTAAATATAATTTAGGAATCAACGCTTCGGAACCTGAAATAGCTGACCCGGAAGCGGGAAATTTTTTTTGCAAAGGCTGACCTCCAAAATCTGTGAGACCCCGGGATCTGAACCCTGGGTCAATGTTGAGGTCAACCTTGACCTAGGTCAAGGTCGAGGTTCACATAGACCTAAAAGGTTGACCCTAACCCAGAAGCCTAGAATCACCAATCTGCAGTCCAGAATGTAGAAATTAGGCTAAATATGAATGGAAAGAGGGACAAAATAGGGGGGAAGCCATGTTAGGATCAAGACCCCATTCAAGGAAGTTTCCATGACCCAAAACAACTTACTCAGAAGGCTAAATATGTCTACAATGGAAGTGCTTCCATTTTCTGACTATGCAACTGGTATAGTCTAGCAATGCCACCCAACAATGTGGAACCCATAGGCCCGCCATGCCATGCTCATGATGATAATGACCCAACCACATTCACTTAAAATACACACACACACATAATGGTCCACACACACACCAATCAAAGCATGATTCAAGGTACACACATGATCATGAATGCAATGTAGTATTCCAGGTCACTGCTCTAAACAAAGTAAGGATACTTTGTAGGTAATCTGGTGGAGTGTCATCCCTTGGTTTGTACTAGACAAAGAGGTATATGGTATGGTAACTCAACTCTCTCTAGAGGCCTCATACTGGGCCCTCATACCAGCTCACATAGGAGACTGACTGCCATAGAGACACTACACCCTCACACTTGGCTCATACTAGCCCAAGCGATATATCATATGATAACTCAACTCCCTCAAAAGGCCTCATACCATATAGGTGTTATTTTATCTTTAATTAAGTTTTATTAGCCATGTGTTTATTTGGTTATGACTTTATTAAACCTCTTCACATTACCTTGTCAACCACTTTCAGGTTGGCATAACCATGAGAAGAAACTACACACGTCTAACTATAAATATAATTTATCACCATATGATGAGTTATATAAGGAAATGTAATTTCACAACCCATCTGGGCCAATCATCAAGTACTGAACTGGAGTATATCTAGGAGTTCAGATCATGCAAGATCCACCATAGGAAAGCTCACATCCACGTGGGTGGGTACAACCAACCCCACATAAAAATAAAACAATCAGAAGCAAGGGGATAGATCTAGGAAAATCAAAAGAAGAAATAACATAACTCACATGGGAATCATGACTGAGTGGAAACTTAAAAGTAAATAACAAATCGTGACAAAATTAGCCAATGGCCAAATCCACAAAATTATGATGACGAAGAACTTTTGGATCAAGATACAAAATACTTGGAATGTCCTCTATCCATTTGGACTCCACGATCCTACTCCTTTTATAAAAGGCTACCAAAAAACTAAATCAATTCGATTCAACAAAGCAACAAACAAATGTTGGGCGACATGCAAAATGAGGTGACACCAAAAACACCCAAAATTCAACCATCTCAAATTTTAATGAAATAAAAAACCCATTTCCAAAAGATGAATTAACACCCAAAAATAAAATAAACTTCAAGTTCTAGGAACACATAAATAATTTGATAGCATAACTAAGAAAAACATTATTTTCTAAAGTATGAAAATATGTAAATACTCATACCCACCCAACCGGGTCATGGAAATGCATCAAAACTAAGGGGAAAACTAGTTTGCAACCCCAAAGCATTTAGCAATCAAATAAATTTTAAATAACAAAGAAAAGGAATAAAAATAAGAAATCCCTACCTCACTCCAAATGCTCAAAATGTGGAATGAAGAAAGAAAAAATGTAGAAGACTTCACTCAAGCTAAAAATCATGGAGAAGATGGAGATCCTCGTTACAAATCCAATGAGCCTATCCTCGCAAAGATCCCACAAACCAATCTCCCACAACGAACAAAAGAAAAAATTCTCCAAAGAGGGTTTTGGAGCAAAACTTCAAACTTTTAAAACATAAAATGAAAAGTGAAGTTAAAAACTTACTTTTTGCATAATATAAGTAGTTTTGAGAGATTTAAATATAAATTAGAATATTAATCCACTTAATAAGCTAATTGGCCTTTTCCCAAAATTAATTTAAAATAATTCCAAGCATTTGGAATTCAACCACAACAAATTAGCCGGAAAATATTTAAAATAAAACCAAACATAAAAATTACCCAAAAGCACTTAAGTCAGCATCAACTAATAATTTCCATGATAACTAAAAAACCCTATATGCATAGACATGATCATTGGTCAAATCACATAATGCATTATGAATTTGGATTTACCACATTATCAGAGTGTTAACAATAAATTTAACAATACTATTGATATGTAGTCCAAATAGGGATGAAATTTTCTCATTATGAATGATTAAGATCACTAGTATTTCCTAGTTCCATTTCTAGGGATATGGGTACACACTCAAATCATGTGCTCAGAATGAATGTACTCGGTACCTGTTCAATAAACAAGAAAACATCAAGTGTAGCTGTTGAATCATATAAATAGTTGAAGCACAAACAACACATAATAATGTTAGAGGAGAATGAGACATCGTGAAAATATTGCAAGCAAGTGACTACAAATCCATCTCACTTCATACTAGCACCAATAGGAAAAATGCATAGCGATGGTGTAGTACAACATACAAATATATAATCACATGATAAAATATAAATTTAAACTATTTAACTAATCATATCCAACCATCTGAGCATGTATCTACTGGAAGAAAAATATAGATATCTACAACATATAAGCACCAAGATAAAGAGTCCAACAACATCCATCGAATACATATATACTCCATAGCATAATTCTGAATACAAAATAAACTAGGCATCATCATAAAGTGTCAGTCACATCACTAGAATTATCATGCAGATATGATCAAATTGAATAGAAACATCTTCTATCATCTAACAAATAAGATATTGGAAATCAAAATAAATGTAAAGTTGTTGAAGCATCTCATCATGCAAATAATCAAGTTATAATCAAAGTATCTCTTAAGTCAAAGTAGAAATAGAATAGAATGCTTACATGGGAGGCGCTACATCCTCCCCACTAGGTATAGGATAAATCTTGGAAGCCTAAAAAAAGGTATGGGTACAAATCTCTCAGCCGCAAAGCATCCTCCATAAGGAAGAAGTCTCATCACTTAGGTCCCATTGGACCTTTACCTACTATATGTCCTAACCTGTGAAGGTAAGCCTTTGATGCCGAAGAATGTGGATAGGCTCTAAAGAATGTTTCTTGTCCTCTACCTCTAAAGCATCCCAATCAAGAACATGGATCACATTAGGAATATATTGTCTCAACAAAAAAACATGAAAAACATCATGGATGCATGATAGTATAGGTGGCAATGCCAAGTGATAAGCAATAGGACCAATCCTTTCGAGGATCTCAAAAGGTATGATAAAATGTGGTGCTAACATAGAGCCTTGCCTATATAGGATGGGGCTCTTCTATGCACAAACTCTAAAAAATACTCGTTCTTCAATAGAAAAGTGACGATCCAACCTATAGGCATCAACATACTTCTTATGTTGATCCTATGTAGTAACCAAATGCTATCTAATACGAACCACCTACTGCTCTATATCCTAAAGCATCTCTAGACCCAAAACTAGTCATTCTTCTAAGTGACCACAACTCAATAGATTATGACATGGTCTACCATACAAGGCCTAAAATGCCTACATGCCAAGAGAACTATGGTATCCATTATTATAAGAAAAATCCACCAAGTACAAATAGTCCTCCCACCATACCTTTCGATCCATCACGTACATGAAAATCATTTCCTCAAGAACTTGATTCACCTACTCTGTCTATCAATTTGTCTCTGGGTGATAATAAGAACTAAAATTGAGCCATGTGCCCAAGGCATGCTAAAGAGATGTCAATAGTGCTGAAGTGAACATTGGATCCCTATCTGAGATAATCCTATGAGTAATCCCATGCAACTAAATAATATCCTCCAAGAACACATGCGCTATCAAGGAAGTATTATATGATGCTCTCATGGGTGAAAAGTGAGCTACCTTTGCAAACTTTTCCACTATCAACACAATAGCATTGTGGGGACATGATAAAATAGGAAACCCTACAATGAAATTGATGGATATGGTATCCCATTTCCATTCAAGAATAGAATATGGCTGCAAAAGACCCATAGGATACTGATTCTCTTCCTTCACTCTCTGACACTCAAGGCATCGAGCAATGAAATCAACAATGTCACACCTCATCCCTGACAAAAAGTACAAATTTTTGAGGTTGGCATGCATCTTCTTAATGCCAGGATGTGCAGAATACAATGCATGATATGCTTCTAACAAAATGAAATAATGAAGATCCCCTAAGACTGTTACATAAATATGTTCAAGGTGTTACAAAATTCCATTTGACTCCAATGAGTAACCTGTAAAACACCTTACAAGGGTACGTATAGACTCTATCTCCACTCTAACTTCCTGATACTATGAATCACTAGGAAAACCCTCAAGGATCCAGCCATGCAAATCTATAGCCAAGGACAAAACTGAGATCTCATGGCACCTTCTTCTCAATACATCCATGACCACATTCTCCTTTCCCTTGATGGAATGAACATCAAAATTTTAGTCACACAAGAACTCCATCGAATAATGTTGTCATGCATCCAAGTTTGGCTGGGAAGAGATGTACTGTAGGCTATGACCAAAAAGAAAATTTCTCCAATGTACTAGTGTATGCACAACCATCACTAACTCCAAAACATGAGTGGGGTAGTTCAACTAAGGTCCCTACACTTATGGTACTCATATGCAATCACTCATCCCTCCTACATAATAATTTCCCTTACACCATCCAAAGATGCATAAGTTCTCAATATAAACTCACTTGTACGATCTCCCATTGCAAAGATAGTTGCACTAGTCAAATTCTCCTTAAGAGCCTCAAAATATGACTCACACTTCTTGGTCCAAACAAATTCTTCCCTTTCCTCTAAAGAGAAGTGATAGGATGAGCCAACTACAAGAAATCATTCATGAATCAATGGTAATATGCCGCCAAACCTATCAAACTACAAACCTTTGGAAAACTCATGGGTGTTTTCCAATCCTTGAGAGCTCGAATCTTAGAAGGATCCACTATAATACCATCACCCAATATGATGTGCCCAAAATGCTTCATCCTAGTTTGGAATAAATCTCATTTGGCCAGGTTTCCATACAAATAATGGTAATGTAGGCACTGCAATACCTGATGCAAAAGGATCTCATGCTCCTCAATGGTATTTGAATAAATCAATTTATCATAAAGAAAAACAAGTAAAAATTGATTGAGGTAGGTGTGGAAGACCTCGTTCATCAAACTTATAAACACTGATGATGCATTGGTCAACCCAAAAGGTACAATTACAAACTCGTAGTGCCCATATATCATGTATAAAAAGTTGTCCATTGAATATCAACCTCATGGATCTGGAGCTCATGGTATCCAAACTTTAGGTCAATTTTCAAGAACACTCTCACTCGCTTCATTTGATCAAACAAATATTCAATCCTCGTCAAGGGATATTGGTTCTTCACCGTCACCTTATTCATCTAGCAGTAATCAATGCACAAACATAAAGATTCATCCTTCTTTTTCACAAAGATGACTGGTGTACCCCATGGGGATACACTAGGATGAATATGTCCCTTGGCCAAAAAATCCTCTAGCTACAAAAAAAGATCACTCAACTCCTAAGTAGTTGTGTGGTAAGGTTCCTAAGAAATAGGATTAGCTCAAGGAATGAGATCAATGCATAAATCAATGTCACATTGAGGTGAAATACCTAGTATGTCATTTGGAAATACATCGTCAAACACACAGAGGAGTGGATGATCATCAAGATTTGATTCTCAACCCTTAACCTGATCAAGGTCACCAAAAGACACTATGAAAAACTGACATACCTATCACATGCTATGCTTTAGATTCATAGCTGAGATCATATGGAGTGAAATAGGTCTCTGGACCCCTATAAGCTCAACACACCCACATGTTTCACCAACACACTTCATTGACTTATGTTGACAATCCATACTCTCCTAGTGAGAAGCTAACCATTCCATACCCAACACAATGTTTTAAGAACATAAGGGTCAGACATGGGGGTCTGCATTGGTGGTGAAGGTTTCCAAATCTAACACATGACCACAAACAAAGGAATCTATGGTCACCTTAGAACTTGTGGCAAAGTCAACCTGCCACCTATCAACTATTGGTGCTGCCACTATACCGCATCACTGAATAAGAGAGGGATAAATAAAAGAATCTGAAGCTCCATAATCAAATAAAATAGTGAAAGAGATATCATTTAAGACACCTATAGTCTTGAATATGGTTCCCTAGTGCTCGGGTTGACGGTTATCAATCACCACAAATAATTTGGAGGACCTACCTACATCCCCAATGGTAGGCTCTGACATGGCTACTCCCCTACTTTGACTGGCTAACAACTTTTGAGGACACATCATTGTCATATGTCCCTACTAACCTTAAGATAATCATGTTCCTACAACATTACCACTTCAACCCTGAGGTGTGCTAGACTGATGAAAACTTCCCTTACTTGATCTTGGATGAATACTCTGAGCTAGGCGAATGTACTGTGCCTGGTTATCCTACTATTGAACATGACCCTTCCCTCCTTGGGTACCCAAATCATGGCCACTCTTCTAATTTTGAGAATAGAGAGATTTACTAATATTAGGGTTGCCTCTCCTCGAAGGTTTCTACCAAGTATGGGCTAGCCCAGCAGACTGTGTCTGTGGAGATGGTGCATCTAGCCTTGTATGTCATGCACTATGGATCTGTGAACCTACCCTACTACTGAATCGCTTCACCAAATTTCTCTTGGAAATCCTTTCCTTCTTGAAAACAATTCTTAGATTTCAAGGTTGATGCATACTTACATCTCCAACAATGGAACCATTAATACCCCAAATAAAGTGATAAATCAAGAGGACCTCGTCATTGTTATAGCTGTAATTTTTCCTCAGCTTGAAGAACCTCTGCTCATAGTGGTCCATCAATATGGTACCCTATCTAATCTAATGAAACTCATATCCATGAGTCTCTCTATACTGTAAATACAAAAACCTCTCTCTGAATCGCTCATCATATATCTCGTAGGTGAGATATGTGAAATTGGTTTGGAGCTTATGCTCCTCTATATTTGAACAAGTGGAAGTATGATCTCTCTATTGCATGACCATACAATGGGTTCTAAGGTTTCTCACAAAGGCATACATATTCAAGAAATTTCCAAGACCTAACCACTATGTATCGGCCATACTATCACCTGCTTACCATCAAAGAAAGGTGGTTGAGATTAAAAGAGGTCTCTCATCATATCCAAATTAGTACAATGTCTTTTTCATTTGGAGCCTTGCCTCTCCTAAGATCTCATCTCCAACCTGATGGCGTATGAAAAATCTCATGCTCTCTCCTTCCCTTTCCCTACTAAGACATGTGGGAATATCCTCCCTATGAGCCTTCATGTTGTGATCATTCATGTTGTGACACATCACGGCTTGGTCCTAACTGAGCTATGAGCTCCTGAAGCATAGGCACCAATGCCTCCACCCCACCATGATTTTTTTCCTACCGTTTCCTCTCCCTATGTTCCTCCTCATGATGCTACTCCTCACAGTTCTCTTCCTTGTGATTGTCCTAACCATCATTCTCTCGGTCATGAACCCATCCACATCTATGTTCAAGAAGCATCCTTCGTAGGTCAATATGAAATTTTTTGGAACCATGATATAATAATGTAACACATACCATAAGGATAAACCAATAAAAGAAACAAGTATGAACATATATACACACTCTAACACTTAAACTAACATGGGTTCTGATACTAGATGTGATGCCCCACCTGGATATCCTTGGACATAAGGATAAAATCATAGTTAATGTAACAATTTTTTTTTGAAACGAGATAAACAACAGATGACATATCATAGGCGAAAGACTAACATGAAACAAAATATTACAAAGCCCTAACAATAACCATGATTCATCAACTATTTATGTGATTAATACACAAGGTTCATATAGATTAATGTTAATCCACAATGATACTTTTTAAGGCTAAAGTATAATTCCTACTATAGTTATTACATACAAGTTCATTTACCAATTTAATACACCAAGTCTACACATATATTAATGATATACCAATTTAATACGCATCTAGTACTTAAATTGTTTTGATTAGGGAAGGTGTATCTCAAAAATGGTATATGAAAAACAATCTTGTATCTTCCAGTCATGGAGGAAAATGCCCTATATCCATTGTATGAGTAACTCTAATAAGAATTTGTAAGAGTATATATATGGTGGCGTATGAGTATCGATAGGGAGTCATGCAAGAAAGGGGAAAAGTGCAATACGAGTAGCACAAACTCATACAAGACCCTACAAGGTTCCATACAAGAGCCTCTAGTAACTCGTATGAGAGTCTCTATCTACTTGTACGAGAAGATGAATCTCCAATGCAAGGGTAAAAATTAAGGAAATTTTAGCCAAAACCATAAAGGAAATTGCACACCAGGGAGTGTCGGGAGCGGACGAATCAAGGAGGTAGACACTCGATTGCCCCAAAATCATAAATATAACTGTAGACACCTAATTGGTTAGGTGTTCTCTAATCAAGCAAGTCTTCCCTTTTAATCAAATTGCCCCAAATCTCATCAAAACGGACTTAATCAATTCAAATAGAAATTTATTAAATCAAATTGGGACAAAAATCATTTAAATCAAAGGATTAAGTAACAATGACATCAAATGACTAAATATAATCCTAAAGGGATTAATCAAACTATATAATTGATTTTAATCAATTAATTGTATAGTTTAAATAAAAAATCAAATCCAACATATTCCCCTATATGGCTAAATTAATTAATTGATTGAAATAAAAAATCCTAATATCTTTCAACAAGGATTAAAAGAGCGAATGAGAATTGAGAAACAAAAGTACATGGATCACTTCAAATTTTGCATCTCTACCACTCATTTGACACTTTTGCATCTCTAGCACTCAATTTGTCTCTTTGTCCCAACCTTTGAGACAACCATTTAAATTGTCCCCCAATTTGAAACCCTTTGAAAGCCTTTCACTCAACCAAGGATAAACCATGATCAATTGATGCCACCCCCTACACTTGGAAAAATCCTATAAATAGAAGCAATTTTGCAAGTATAAATAATCCTAGATATTCGAATGCAAAGCATCCATACTATAGCCGTTTTGAGAGAAATTAAAGCATTAGAAAAGTTTAATTGAGCAATAGAAAAGCATAGTTGAGAGAATTCAAGAGCATTTGAGTGAATTGTTTAGGAAATTTGAGGAAATTTATGAACTAGATAGGCATATCTTTATCATTTTCTCATTCTATGGCTGTCACTAGTAGAGATTAAGGTTGAGAGATCTATTAGCATGGTTAGTTAGAGATCCATGGGATGCTTAAGAATTTATTTTCAATTCTTAGCTTAAATGTTTGATGTTTTTCTATAGAATTGTTAGTAAATAAACTAATCTCATGAAGGTGTAATAATCTCACACACAAATGGTGCCCACCATAGCGATTAAAGCCTCTATTCCTCATTTTTATCATATTTTGTGTATTTTTTTGTTTCATTTTAAGTTTGTTTTGCAGATTGCAAGTAAAGTGTCATGTACAAGCTCAATGATGACGTCTACTAGAAATCAAATGATGCCTACTAATTTGTTCTATATTTTGTCTTAATTATGTCATGCCTGTCAGCTGAAAAGTGACGCCTGTGCTTATAAAGCGATGCCTAGCCTTTGGCAAATAATGCCTGCAACATTGATTATGTTGCCTGTGTACTTTCACTTACCATGTTTAATTGGCTTTGTCATGCCTAATCCTTTTCTTTTAACACCTTTTATTATTAAATACATGTGTAGAATAGTGCAAAATAATGCTTAAAGTAGTGCAAAGTCACGTGTAGCTTACTTCAAAGAAATGCTTATAAGTTGCAAAATGATGCCTACTACATTTTGTGTTTTATTACTTGCAAATTGATAAAATCATATTACTCATTCTCAATTTTTTTGTTTTCTATACATGAACATAAACTTAAAGGTGCAAAAAATAGAGGTACAGTTAAAAAGGGAAAGCAAAGAGGTAAGGATCCAAAACAAGCACTCAAAGAAAATTCATGGTTCTATTATTTTAGAAAGTTTAGAAGAAGAGCAAGAATTATATGAAAATTTTGTTAAAATCAGTAAAGCTTATAAAAATAAATTCCCTTCTCTAAATTGATTTTGTTCATTATGTCCTTAAGTTGAAATTTTACAAAATTTATTAAGGATCTTAATTTTTTGTCCATTCAATTTTGGTTTTCTTCACTTTGGTGGTGGTGTTGACTAACTTGTTGGTGGAGTATGAGAAGGAACAATCACTACTAGGTGAGTGAGAAAAAACAAAGCAAAAACCTCAAAAAAGCACCTAGCCTTTGCTTGCATCTAAATGAGATATTTATCTTAACAGGCTTGCTTTCCATAAATTGTGGCAATTTCATTTGTATCTAGTCTAATAGGGCCACCTTATTATTGTCCATTCCAAACAAGACATTAGGTATATGATCTCAACATTTTTAAGTTGATAAAAAATCCAAAAGTGTTGTGTTTGGTTGGTAGAAAGAAAGAGAATAATTGAACCAAACATTTCAATTTTTTGAGAACCTCCTTGTCAAGAGGTTGAAAATGAACAAACATGTTTGAAGTGATCTAAATTAAGGAAACTAGTAGGGATATTCTCTTCACTCTTTGAGTGAATCAAACTCCCAAACTTACTTGACTAAATTGAATTTTAGCTTTATCATATACATGCTAGATAGTTAGACACTTAGAGAGAATTGTCTCACAAAGATGGTGAGAGGGAATGAACTAGAGTGTGAGACAATAACTTAAGCCGTGATACTATCCGACCAACTATAATCAAATAGACTCTTCCCCAAAGGGTGGAAGTGACTAAATTATATTAAGAATCTTCACTTCCTAGAGTAGTCCTTTAGGATTCTGCAAAATCATACTTTTGTGCTTGTAGGAAGCCCTTGCAAGAGGGTATAAGAGAATTTTCATAGTTTAGAATGGAGGTGTTAACTGTACAACCTTGTTAATTAGCAAGCTACCTTTTTAGAGCCATTGTTAAAAATCCAAATTTGACTCTAGGTAGATTTTTTGGAAGAATTTCTTGTACAAGAACTGGGAAAATGTCCGAGAACATACAGTCATTTTTTAGGAGTAAGATACAAATTTTATGTGTGTGTTGTGCTTGTATCTTCACTTTCAAGCAAGAATTTAATCCTACAGATCTGATCACAAACTTTACAATTTTAAAACCTTAAAAACTATTAAAAAACCAACTTGATCTGCAGAACGCTGTGTACAGAAGGTTAAACAATGCCTATAACAATTCTTGTTACGCCTACAAACTGAAGTTATGCCTAACACTATTGAAAATCTGCCTAACTCACTAGAAAGTGATTCCTATAACATTTTAAACACCACCTCCAAATAGACAAACACCACCTACAAATGACAAAGTTCCATAGGAAATAATTCTAATTACCACCTACACAGTGTGAAGTCACACTTACACAGCATTAAAGTGACACCCAGAAAGAAGAAAAGGCAAATAGGGTGCATTTCCCGAGGGTTTGAAAACAATTTGATTTCATTTTTGGATACCCTTTTGGATCTTTTACCTATTGATAAGTTCAAATTGATCAGAATCCCTCATTATTGGACAAATCACAAAATCGCTAAGGGATTGATCAGATAGGTGATAAAAAGCCAAGTTTCTACTGATTTATTCTCATGCTGGCTTTCACCTGATTGCACTAAATTAAATCTACTCTTCAACCTGATAGTTCTTATCTAAGGTAGGAGGTTCCTTTTCCTAGTGATAATTCTACTTCCTTACAACAACCAACTCTACAATTGAACAAAGAGTTATAAACAAACATGACTTTCCCATTCAGAAATATAGATCCCGACCTAATCAACAATGCCAACATGGATAACACTAATAAAAATGGAAATGGTGAGTTAAACAATAATGGGGCAAATGGAAGAGGAGTCAAATTTAACAATCAAGGGGTAGACAAAAAAAATGGAGGAAATATTGACCCTAATGATGAAGAGGCCACTGAAGAGAAGGTTAATGAAGCGGTTCAAAGCCCATTCTTCATGAAAGTCATGGAGAAATTGTTGGAAAGAGATAGGGAAAAATATTTTACAGACCTAGCACAAGCGGGGACTAAACTCCCTCACAATTATGATGTTGATCAATTATAGAAAAAAGAATATGAAGCCAACCCTATTGATATCATGAAAAAATAGTTTAAGTTATTCCAAATGCATTTGGATACAATGAAACAAATGGGGGCTCCTATACCATTCTCTATCAAAGCATTGCGTCTGTTTCCATTTGATAAAACAATAATTATGGTTGCATTCTCTAGCAATGTTGTTTTTCCTAATTATGATAAATACGAAGGAGTGTCCGATCCTCAAGATCAGCTAAGGGATTTTTGTGCATTGAGCTTGGAGTTCATTCATGACACAACATATTTAATGAGGTTATTCTAAATAATTTTAGGAGGTATGGTAATGGAGTGGTTTTATAGGTTACCCTCCGGTATCCACACTTTTTAGGAATTGGCCTCTAAGTTCATGACTCATTACTCTTATAATATCAAACATGAGGTTACAATGATTAATTTATGTAATACCAAAAAATGCAAGGGAGAAGGATACCTACTTTTCCTACAAAGGTGGAGAGTGGTATTTTCTAGATACCCTCGTATCATGCCCGAAAAGGAAAATATGGATATGATCTTTATTAATATCTTGAATAATGAAATGAATTATTTGTTAAGGTTACAATTCCCTAGGTCTTTCCAAGACCTAATAGAGAATGGATTTACTACAGAGGAGGTATTAGTCAAAAGTGGAGAACTCAAACTCTACAAGGATAATAAAAATGCTGACAACAATACCTCCAATAACAATCAAAATAGGACTCCTCCTAACAACAATTGATTTTGGATGAGGATGAATAACAAAGGTGTGGTTAATGATGGAGTTGTGGAAGCAAATAATTTGAAGGCCACTCATTTTACTCTCACAAGAATTTCTACTCAAGCTAATAATGTAAGTCAAGTACCCAAAGTTCCTTTCAACAATAACAACAATAATAACAACTTTTAGAACAATAAAGAGGCCAATAAGCCTAAACCCTTCTTTTCTCCATCACCTTGAAGGAAGTTCATTACCTTGGGGGAACCACTTGAAAATGCATTTAGAACCCTCAATTCAAATAATATTATTGATTTACCTAGTGCTCAAACCTACAAATCACAAGTGAAGCCTACTTGGTTGAGTGAGTCCAATCATTGTGAATATCATAGGAATCAAGGAGACAAAACAAATAATTGCATGCACCTAAGACATGTGGAGAAATATTTAATTGATAATGGTGTGATTAAAGTGGAAGGAAACCAAAAAAATGAGGATCATACGACCTTTAAAACATGTTTCTTTAATCATTAGAAAGGTGAATCTTCAAATTCAAACAACCACAGAAACAGTTCTAATGGTAAGAACGATGTTAATTTTCCTCATCACTATGACAATAATATCAATACCCTATCGGGAGATGAGAATGTTGTTAATGTTGTGGTGATAAAGGAAAAACCTAAAAAGGAGAATTCTAGTGCTATCACTAGGGGGAAATAAGAAAGGATTACGCTACAAGGGGGTTCTCCTAAACCTATTGGTCCTACACAATCAACTATTTTGGCTAAACAAACACTTACTACAACAAAGCCTTATATTTTATTTGACCAATTGCAAAAGACTCCAGCACAAATTTCTATTTTGTAGTTATTAAAACTTTCTCCCAATCACAAGGAAGTCTTGGAAAAAGTTCTTGTGGAAAATAATGTTCCTATAAACTTGGAGGAAGATAAATTTCCAAACATTGTAGGACATATTGTTGCACCACATTGCCTTTCATTTTTAGAACAAGATGATATGTCAATCACTCATCCTCAAAATTTTCCATTGCATATAGAGGTATTTGAAGACATTATATTTTTCCATTATTATATGCAAAAGAAAAACATGATAGACACCATCAATTTATACTACACTGATAGACTAGGCACATCACTACTCAACACCAAGGTTAGCGATACTGCCAAGTACAAAGCATCCCGACATACACTATTTAGTGTTACTTGATGACAAAAATGACAAGGGAACCCGACAAGAAACCAACAGTACAATCTGAAAAAATAGTTAAGAGTGCAACCTGATAGATGAAGGGAACCTGAAAATTAATTCAAAGAAGGAACAAACACAGACTTTCAATTCACACTGATGATCAAGATCTGACAGTCAGTTACATCTCGCAAAAAGTGGATCTGACTTTCCACGTTAGATAAATCACTAAATTTTTATATTTAGCTTCTTATTTGTTTTAAATCCATTACATGAGGAGAAAGCAATGTATTTTTTTATTACTTTTATCAGTAAAACTGATTTAAAACATCCAAACTAAAGGATCAAGGTCAAGTTGTATACCTTGGATCTAGAGTTAACATTGTAATGCGTGATTCTAAAATAGGTCAAATACTTGTATAAATAGATGCTCAATCAATTATGAACATGGTGTTTGATGATGATTGTAGCCACTGAGAGCATCTAAGGATCAGACAAGAGAATTCATACAACATCACACACAAAGATCAAATCAGTTGTCAAGAACAGATAAAGGCTACCAACAAGTAGGAAAAGGTATTAATAAATCACTATATGTGATATTCATGTACTGTCAGCTATAATGGATCTATAATCAGTAATTATATATTGAATACAGTCAATTGAAAAATATTGTATACATTCTAACAAGTGGGGTACACTTAAGAAATCCTTTCAAGGAAGGTGGACTTAACAGTCCTATTGAAAATATCTTAATCGAGTGCACACTTCATTAGTGTTGCTAAAGTTCTAAATAGAGTAGATCCAAACAAGGCTCCACATTAATACTTATAATAGGGTAGATCATTAGAAGTGATCAAATTGTAAGCCATTACTAGCTCCCTTCCATTCTTCAAATAGTGAAGTTTTGTGGGTGCCATCCCCACCACAATTTTTACTTCCTAACAAGAGTTTTCTATGATATCATATCTTGTGTTATGTGTCTATTAACTTCATGAATGTTTATATGAATTTTGCATAGAATTAAGTTTATGAATTAATACTACATGCATAAGAAAGAACATTAGATATGATTAGTAATACAGTAGAGTTTCATTACTAATGATGAAAGGTGAAAAGTGTTAAAAGTTTTAGAGGTACTGATTCACCCCTCCCCTCTCAGTACTACTTCCCATTAATCCCAACAATTGGTATCAGAGCTAAGTCTATTCTTGGAAATCTTAAAGGCTTAAGAGATAAGATCATACAATGGAGAAGTACAAACTTGATAAAAAAATATTGAGAATAAAAGGCATGAAATATAGATGTTCTATGAAAAGTATAAAGAAGCTAGAATTAGTATGAGATTGCTTTTGGATGAAAGAAAGAATATGGCATCTCTCTATAATGGGATAGATTATCTTGAGGAAGAGATCCTATGTTTCTTTGAGTCTTTAGGATCAAATACAAGCAAGGCATCAGATACATCAGAAGAAAACATTAGAAGCCTGACTAAAATCAATTTACATCTGGCTGCACAAGTCAAATCTCTACAAATCGGTCAAGAGACACATATGGTAAGAATGATTGATGTCATGAATAATGGAAGGCAAGCTGAACAAGAAATAACTCTAGCGATTGATGATAGAAGAAAGATCATAGAAAAGCTACAAGAAAAGGATTCTAAGATACAAAGAATTACAGAGCATCACCATGAGGTAACTAATGATATTATTCTTATTAGTCAAGAAGCAAATAGAATGAATGTGGAACTCATTGAAAGAATATAGATTATCGGTGAACTAAGAGAAGAGAAAGAAAAACTAAAGCATGAGGCTAGAATTCAAAAACAACATAATGACATGATTAAGAGAGCTGAAGAGAGTACAAAAAGTATGGATAAATTCTTGAATGCACAAAGAAGACCCAACACCAACACTAGACTAGGGTACACGTTGCATGGAGAGTCATCAAATGAAGATGATCCAAAAGATGCCTACACCAATCCTAGACAGAGGAAGCTAACATGAAATCACTGTGGAAATAAATTCCACACCTCATCTGTCTGCAGGAGAAAATAAAAAGGTATTCCTAAATCCACATTTACATTCATAGGACATCGTTATAATTGTAGCAAGAAAGGACATAAAGTACATGAATGTAAATCAAAGGTGAAAGAAACTAAGAAGGAAACCTATATGGACAAGTATTGTCCCACCTGCAATATGCATGGGCATGCATCTCTTTAATGCAAGAGGAAAAAAATTGAAGTATGGAAACCCAAAAATGAAGAAAATGAATCTAAACCAAGAAGAGTTGGTAATTCATATGTTTGGGACTACAATACATGGATAAACTACAAAAAAAGTGGTAGATATGGTCACATTGCTACAAACTGCATGAGAACATGGACCAAAAGGTCTAGAGGCTGGACAAACCCAGGAATGGAATGTTTGCACTGTCATAAGGTTGGACATCTAAAGAATGGAATGGAATGTTTGCACTTTCATAAGGAATGGAATGTTTGCATTGAATAATAGAAACCACCACTTTTGCAAATTGTAACACCATTGAAGACATCAAGAAAATGAGAAAGAAAATGTGGGGGAAAGCTTCAAACATTGAGGAAGCTGGACCAAGAAATGTACTAGGTAACACCTCATTCCATGGATCTGGTGACATCACCAACCCCACCTAAAGATGAACAAGTATGGAACTACACTACACCAAGTCATATTCTGCATGAGTTATATTATAAAAATCTATAAATAGTCAAAATCAGCATGAATAAAGATCCATATTATATTACTTTTCACGATTATGTGAAAACAACCCTGCCGGTAAACACATACCAAAAATCATCGGTCAACATAAAAGGATGAGCTATCTACACTTGCCAAGAATTGTCAGTCAACACATAAAAAGGGCTAAGTTTCTAATGTAACCCGACACTTGTCGATAAGGAAGAAAAGTTACAATGTTGTCTCGCACTACACCGAAATCCGTCGGTGAAAGAAATAATCTTAAAAGCTATCCTGAGCATCCTTTCAACACCGAGAATGTTATTTGAGAGTCTTCTTGATGAACTCTGTCTTCATGAATCAACGAGTTGTTGAGAATTTATGACAGACTTAGGGAAAAAGTCTATAAATACTTGACAGGAGCACTTCATTCTACACACGCAATTTGAGAAGAAAGAGTAGAGTGAAAAGAGAAAAAAAGAGAGAAGATAGTAGAGCAACCTTGACTTGATCCAACACACTCCAAACTATTCATTCACAAGTTACACAGATTGAAGTAAGTATCAAGCGCACTGAAGAACTCTGTTATTATTTTTGAAAAGCCCAAAATTTGAAAAACACAATGGCAACTACTCCAAGAATAGTAAAATTGAAGAATGATAAGAAGAATGCCATTAATTTGATAAAGAATAGCACTTGTGTGGAATATAAGTACAAGATATGGCCAGAGATTGCATTGCAACCCAATGATTCTGGCACATTTTTGAAAATTCCACCAAGGGTTTTGCTGATAGAGGATGTAAGGTCCTACATTCACTTGAAGATCACTGAGATAGGTGATCTAGAGATAGATCAAGCTTACAAGAAGCTGTATGATGAACAAGGGAATCTAAAGGAAGAACACAAACACCTATAGGTAAAAGGGATAAAAAATGCCCTATTTTTTTTGAGGGTTTTCAAAAATGACTGGATTAGGTTAGTTCTGAGAAGAATGCACGACCAGAAGCTAAGTTTGGATGAAACCAAGAAAATCACAAAGGATGTGTTACATGTTGTAATAGGCTATGTCATTACCAACAAACGTAAAGCACACAAGCATCCCTCTAGGCCAGAAGTTGAAAAACCCACCAATGTTGTGTGGGATAATAGGGGACTCAAGGTGAATACCATCACTAATGAGGAACTATGGTTCAGTGCATGTGTGATAGGGTACAAAATATTCCATGCAAGAAGGATAAATGGCATAGCATCAACAACAGTAAGCACAACTTACAAGATAGTAATGAAGGGAATAAATATGGATCTGTGTGAGATCTTGTTGAAGCAACTTGATGAGAATATGACAACAATCAGGTCTGCAAAGACAAACACATGTAAGTTCAGTTCACTTATAATGTTTATATTCTTTTATTTTCAAGAACACTTTCCTTTAGTTCGCAAAGTGAAGTGGGACACTACCAAGCCAGCCACATTGTAGATTAGTGACCTTATCAAGTCACTAGGTGACATCTTTGATTCAGTGATGACTGAAGACTTCCTTGACTTAAAGGAAAAGATGACAGAAAGAGTGAGGATCCTTGAACAATTGATTGAGAATCACAGGGATGAAATATGTTTCATGGTGGATTCATATTTCATTCACATTAAAAGAGTTGTAACAAGGACAGCCTGGTTAGCACCTCTTGACTATAAGATTAACATAGATCAAGCAATAAATGCAATTGATGCATTGTTGAATGAACCACTTGACAACAAGAAACCAAGATTTGGGACATATGAAGAGGCCAAGTCCAAGATAAAATCAGGTCTAGTAATAAAGAAGAGTGTCAACAAGAAAAACAAGATGGTGAAGAATCTTGAAAAGATGTTGTCAATTAATGAGGAGGAGAAAGAACAAATAGAGGAAACTAAGGAATAAGGTACCATCGTTGAAGAGAAACATGAGAAAGAATTATATTTTGAGGCCACTAAATCTGATGTGCCTCCACCTCAAATTGAGAAACTAAGGACCTCAGTGGCTCGGAGGACAAGGAGACAAACTACAAAAACTAGTACCCCTCTAAAGAAAGGTCAAGTGAGGACCTATAAGAGGAAGCAAAAAATAGAGAAGAAAATAGAGAAACAAAAACCTACCAAAAGGAGGAAAAGACTGGTTAGAACCAAAGTTGACATAGAAGATTCAAAACAAGATGTGCCCTAATGTAGATAAGAAAAGCTCAGCCCCTAGAACAATGAATGAAATTTCTGATTGAATTGCTACTACTGCTACCATGACCGATAGAAATATTAGACAATGGGAAAAACTTGATCCAAAGGACTAACACAAAATATAAGTTACAATAATCAGGGCAATGGTCAAGTACAAATATGTACTAGCTAAGTTTGTTCACAAAATTTTCCCAAAGAACTGGGTGACAAAATATCACAACAAAGGTCTTATTCTTTGCACATAGAAAAGGAAGCAAGGGAGAGGGTACTTTTCACACTCATGCCTCCCAAATGAAAGATGGAAGAGATAAAATAAATAATGAAAAATCATTCTAATAAATTTGTGGCAAAGATAAGAGCTTACAAAGTGCTACAAGATAAATTTATAGATCTAGACAACATGCCAAATGGTAAATGGAGACAAATCCTAGATCTACCTATGGAGTCAACAAGTTGTGAGAATCAATTACTTCTCACCGACACACCTCATGTAGAGGAACAGAAAGATAAAGCAATTCATAAGCATATTTCTTTGGATAATGTGGATAATACTAAGCCAATTCACTAAGACAAAGTCATGGATGATCTTGACATTCAAGACATCACTCATTATGATTCTGATAAAGATCCACAGAAAGAAGATGATGTAATTTTTATGTCTCTTAAGGATCAAAACAAGCAACATGAATTAGGGACACAAGGGAATAAGAACATAAATGTTGCTGATGAGATATGGCCAGACACTTTCATTATTGACATCACAGGTCTAGACCCTACATATCAAATTCAAAAAGATGAAGATGTCACTGCTCAACAAGCTCAAACCGACAAGCAGGTCACAACTCTAGATTTAGCACAACTGGGCACATAGAATAATATGCCAGTATTGATGAAGGCCATAAATCTACTAGAAGGAAATGAAGAATTTGTAGTAGATACAAGCATACTCCAAGATAAGGGTGATGCAGAGACAAAAGATACCACAAATGAATCAAAGGATACAATTATAGATCAAGCTACAACCGATGACCAGAAAGACAATTCTACTGATCAGAATAAAGAAGAAGAACAACAATTAGAAGAGGACAAGAAGAAAGAAAAGAGTGAAGAGGAAAATATAGATGATTCTAAGAAGAAAATAGAAGAGAAATCTACTAGACCACCCAAGCTTGATGGAGAGACGTCTTCACCTAACCAATAGGTGAACCCTCAGCAGAAGGCACAAGAGGTTTCATCCTCAAAACCTTCACCGAGTGCCTTAGAGAAGAAAAATGAACTAGCAATGGTAGTTCATACATCTTCCTCTACTCAAATCTCAAGGAAGAAGAAGAGAAATAACAAGAATCCAGTTACTCTAGATGAAATAATTGAAATTCCAGTATGTGATCCTAGAACATTGGATCCTACTAAGTTGACAAACTATGCAAGACTTTGTGAAAGGGAAGCCATGTAGGATAAGTTGAGAAAATCCCCAAAGGAAGCAAAGGTACTTGAAGTTGAAAGAAGTATCCTTCAAAAAATTGTACCTAACATAGATGTTGATCAAATAGCCCCCATGCTTGATCAATTAGTAGTTCTCACTGATGCTATCACATCTCAAAATATAGATGCTAAGAAGGCTATGGAAGCTAGACTTGAGAAGAAATATGAATTTGAGTTATCTGAGAAGATAAGCCAAGAAGTGACACTACAAAAGGTGAAGCTATCTAAACTGGTAAGCACAGTAGACCCAATAATTTTAGAAGCTATAACCTTGATTTAGAAGTTGTGCACATTAGGTCAACTAACAAAGGACTATACCAACAATATAGCATATATTGATTTTGATCTTAAAGAAATAGGACAAGGTCTCACAAACAGTGAAGAGGAAATCAAATTGCACAATGAATAGCTCAAGCAAGCTTGAAAGATGAGACAATATATTCAGATTGCACAAACAAAGTTTAGAGATGAGGTGAATGAGCTTCAAGCTCAACTCTTACCTACACTCACATTATTGAAACAACATATCACAGAGGAAATAACACTTATTGCCACCCCAAAAATGTCTGTCATAGACAACATTTTAGATATGCATGCCAGGATTGAGCTAGAGCACATGGCTTTATAAATCCTCAAAGAAAAATGGGAGAAAATGATCGAAGATATCAAGAACACTCACTTCCACATTCCTGACACTCTGTAAGTTACACATTTTTGACAACTTATAACTTGGACATTTTTTCATGATTATTTAAAAAGGGGGAAACGATATGTATAGTCAATCAGTAAAAAGGGGGAAACGATATGTATAGTTAATCAGTAAAAAGGGGGAAATGAAAGGAGGAAATGATATGTACATTCATTCATTAGAAAGAGGAAAGAACAAAAAAGGGAATGTATAGTATAAATGCAAGTACACATGTACATGTACTTACACTATAGCAATGCATACAGTTAGGGGGGTTCATATAATGACAAGGATATATACATGGTGTACATACTAAACACTTTAGTATTATGCACATATCATTTTTTAATACTAATGTCAAAGGGGGAGATTGAAGACATTATATTTTTCCATTAGTATATGCAAAGAAAAACATGAAAAACACCATCGGTTTATACTACACTGATAGACAGGGCACAACACTACCAGATGCCAAGGTTACCAATACTGCCAAGTACAAAGCATACCGACAAACACTATTCAGTGTTACTCAATGAAAAAAAATAACAAGGAAACCCGAAAAGTAACCAACAGTGCAATCCGATGAAACAACCAAGAGTGGAACATGACAGATGAAGGGAACTTGATAATTAGTTCAAAGAAGGAACACTGAAAAACTTTTAGTTCACACCGACGATCAAGAACCAACACTCAGTTACATCCCACAAAAAGTGGATCTGACTTTCCACGTTAGATAAATCATTGAAGTTTTATATTTAGCTTCTTGATTTGTTTTAAATCCATTACATGAGGAGAAAGAAATGTATTTTATTATTATTTTAATCAATATAACTGATTTAAAACATGCAAACTAAAGGATCTAGGTCAAGTTGTATACCTTGGATCTAGAGTTAACATTGTAATGCGTGATTCTAAAATAGGTCAAATACTTGTATAAATAGATGCTCAATCAATTATGAACATGTTGTTCGATGATGATTGTAGCCACTAAGAGAATCTAAGGATTATACAAGAGAATTCATACAATAGCACATAAAAAGATCAAATCAGTTGTCAAGAACAGAATAAAGGCTACCAATGAGCAGGAAAAGGTATTAATCAATCACTATAGGTGATATTCATATACTGTGAGCTTTAATGGATCTATAATAAGAAATTATAGATTGCATATATTTAGGTCAAACATATTGTACACATTCTAACAAGTGGGGTATACTTAAGAGAAATCCTTTCAAGGAAGGTGGACTTAATAGTCCTATTGTAAATCTCTTAACCAAGTTCACACTTCATTAGTGTTTCCAAAGCTCTTAACAGAGTAGATCCTAATAGGTCTCCACATTAATACTCCTAACAGGGTAGATCATCAAAAGTGATCAAATTGTAAGCCTTTACCGGCTCCCTTCCATTCTATAGATAGTGAATTTTTGTGGGTGCCATCCCCACCGCAATTTTTACTTCCTAACAAGAATTTTCTGCAATATCATATCTTATGTTATGTGTCTATTAATTTAATGAATTTTTCTATGAATTTTGCATACAATTAAGTTTATGAATTAATACTACATGCATAAGAAAGAACATCAGATATGGTCGGTAATATAGTAGATTTTGATTACTAATGATGAAAGGTGAAAAGTGTTAATAGTTTTAGAGGTATTGATTCACCCCTCCCCTCTCAGTACTACTTCCCATTAATCCCAACAGTCTTAATCCAAAGGCATAGGGTCAAGAGAGTCCTCATTGATAGAGGAGATGGTCTCAACATTTTCACCTTGAACCTAGTTAAATCTTTAGGGTTATGTGAGCCATCTATTGATCCCAAGAAATAAATTACTATAAAGGCTTATGATGAGGAGGAAAGATCTTCTAAAGGAATGGTGGTTTTTCCAATTCAAGTAAATCCTATAAAGGAAGATACTAGTTGTCAAGTCCTTATCATGAAGTTAACTTATAATATTTTTTTGGGAAGACCATGGATTCATTACATGCAATCAGTGCCTTCAACCTATCATCATGTCTCAAATTTCTATAGATGGGTGAAAAAATAATAATTGGAGGAGATTATAATCCCTTTCAATATTGCAATATGGTGAAACCTCTTCATGTGATATTTATTCCACATAATAGGGAAGGAATCATTCCTAGTGTCATCATTGAAGAAACTAAAGAGGAAGGTCCTACTTCTACCTTAAATTCTACATCTACTTCATGTCCTAATGAAACTAACTTACCTACATCAACTAAGGGAAAAGAGAAAGTTAGTTATGAGGGTCAACATTCCAATGAAAATTAAGTCAAAGCTTCTACACCAAAGGTTGAAATTTCAAGACCCTCTAAGGATGAGAGAGAACAAACCAATAAGGACAACTACCAAAAGATGAGTGAGATGATGCATAATTTTTTTTTAAAAATGTAGAATCAATTCAAAAGGAGTAGGATAATATTTTGTTTCCCTATTTGATTTACCAACTTCCCCAAACACACATGGGAAACCTTAAATTTCTCCTCCACCTCAAAAATACAACTCTCATTTTTTAAGAGAGAGTGATCAATCATCCCTAGAAAAGGAGGATACCGAAGTCTTACAATGGATCTACAAAGAGGAGAGTACTTCAAACAATCCCATTGAAAGAGTGCAACATGTCACCATCCAAATTGATCAATATGGCAAGGGATTTCAAATAATGAAAAGGATGGGGTACAAGGGAAGAGGACCCTTAGGAACTAGAAATAAAGGTTTTCTAGAACCTATTCAACCTCTTTCGAGGTCAAAGGATGAGAAATCAATAATAGGGTATCAAGAAAAGGAAGTTGCTTCAAGTTCTAGGCATGATCCTTATGAGCATGTACACATGTTAGAATTCAAGAGTGAAGATGATTCTAGAGAATAGGAGTGGGATTACCTATCTAAAGACTCTTTTCATGAAAAAGTGGTAGATGTCATTCATACCTATGCTACCATTCCTAAGGCCAAAAGTCAAGACAATATGGATCAAGTTTTGAGTTATACACATGTACCAATTATTCCTCAAGAATCCAATAAAGGAAAAAGCATATATTCACAACCAATGGATACATGAACCTTGGGTACCTATGTGGTGGGGGGGGGTGATTCAAATCTTATATTTAATCCACATGCAATATTTCCCATGGAAATACATGAGGAGTCTAGTGAAGTTAATTTCTATCCTACTTCCATGGAACACCTTGAGCAAGCACATGCTATTGACTGAAGTGATACAATTTACAAACCCTCAAATGAAGTCATGTCCTTGAACCCTTCAAATGAAAACTTTCCTAATTATTCCTTAGCCCTTATTTATCCTAAACTCATTGATTGGGACTTAACCGAACCTATTGACCTACTCTATTTTCCCAATGACAATGCTATGGCCCAATACCTTAATGTGGTTGATCCATCTTCCACCAATGAATTCAATCCAAACATGATGATATAGGAAGGGGTCCAATCTCTTTATCCAAAAGATAAAATTAAAAAAAAAAATGAAAATGTCTAGTGGTGAAATTCACCATGTAGTAGTACTAAACCCTTAAAAAGTAAAAATAATGGATGTTTCCAAAGGTGAAGACCCCACTGTGGAACTGAAGGAAGAGAGATTGGATTACTTACCACAAAATGAAGAATAGAGATCTCCTATCCTCATTGAGCCAAAAGAAAAGGTCAACATTGGAACCAAATTGGAACCTAAGTTTATTCATTTAGAAACACCATTGACTCCATCAAAAAGAAAGGGTTTCATTGAATTATTTCAAGAAAATAAAATCAAATTTTTATGGTCATATGTAGAAATTCTAGGATTAGATCCAAGTTTCATAATGTGTGACCTTAATGTGAGACCCGACATAAAACTTGTGAAGCAAAACTTTAGAAAAATGCATCTCGATGAAGCTTTATTAGTTAAGGCAAAATTGGAAAAGTTACTAAAACTTGGATTCATAAGAGTAATAGCTTATGTAGAATGGATTTCCAATATTTTACTTGTTACTAATCATGACAAATCCATTCGAATATGCATAGATTTTAGAGACCTTAACCTTTCTTTCCCTAAGGATGATTTTCCATTTCTTAGCATTGATGCTATAGTAGATTTGACGGTAGGACATTCTATGTTTTCATTGATGGATGGATTTAGGGGCTACAATAAGATTCAAATAGCACATGAGGATCAAGAAAATACTTATTTCACTTTCCCTTGTGGTACTTTTTGTTCAAATGTTATGCCCTTCAACCTCAAAAATGTCAGAGTAACTTATCAAAGACAAATGACAACTATCTTCCATGACATGATGAATAGCTTCCTAGAAGACTATGTGGATGATATCTTAGAAAAGTAACATGAAATAAAATACCATCTACCTATCCTGGAAAATATTTTAACAAGATTAGAGCAATTTAACGTAAGTTTAAATCCAAAGAAATATGCATTTGGTGTTCAATCCGGCAAGCTATTGTGGTACATAGTTTTAGAAAAAGGCATAGAACTGGATCCCAAAAAAGTGCAAGAAATAATGGAAATAGAAACTCCCAAGAGCATTAGTCAAATGAGGTAACTTCAAGGAAGACTTCAATCTATTAGGAGGTTCATTTCTCAATTGGTGGAAAATTTCCACTCATTTACAAGATTGTTACATAAGGATACCATTTTTACATGGGATGATGAATGTGAATAAGATTTCACCCTATAGAAGACATACTTGGTAAATTCACCCATTTTTATGTCTTCTATCAAAGGAAAACCCTTACTATTATACATTTTAACAATAGAGAGATCTTTAGGGGTTTTGTTGGCACAAGAGGATGATGAAGGAAAATAAAGACCCATTTACTACTTAAGAAGAACCTTGATCAAGTATGAGTTGAATTATAGATGCATGGAGCGAGCTTGTCCAACTATAGTTTTTGCCTCACAAAAAATATGACATTACATGTTGATGCGCAAGGTGAAGTTGATTGTAAAAATTGATCCATTAAAGTATTTTCTTAGTAAAACAGCCATAACCAGAAGAATTTCTAAATGGGTGATGGTACTTAGTGAATTTGACATTGAGTATGTGAACCAAAAAGATATCAAGGGGAAAGTCATAGCTAATAAATAAGAAGAAAATTCTTTAGTTTCTACTCATCCTATTCAAGTTGAATTTCTGAATGCAAAAATAGTCAATGTGGAAGCCAAAGAATGGAAATTCTATTTTGATAGATCCTACACTCAACATGGTTCAGGAGCCAGAATCATATTGATTACACTACAAGGATACACCACTCCAAAGTCTTACAAACTATTGTTCCCATGCCCAAACAATATTGCATAGTATTTATCTTTAGTCATAGGCATTAAATTGGCTTTAGAATGGAATGTTACAGAACTGCAAGTAAATAGGGATTCCCAATTAGTCAACAATCAAAACAATAATGAATTTCAAACTAAGGATGACAAATTGATACCATATAAAAGGATGGTAGAAGACTAGAAGAAATAATTTTTCTTTATTACATTTGAGAAAATTCTAAGGGATAAGAATAGAGCAGTAGATGCTATGGCTACTTTGGCTTCTTTACTCTAAATGCCTGATCAAAATATGAGGTACGAATTCTTGGTGGAAGAGTTGGTGAAACTAGATTTTGACCCACCTAAAACTCAAATAGTTTTCCTTATAGATGGACATGACTCACCTTTGTATGGACCCATTTATACCTATCTCAAAGACAAAGTTTTACCTTTCGACCAAACTCATACCCAAAAACTATATTTCATATGCCAAGTGGTTCGTTACACTATCCTATCTGACACATTGTATCATAAAGGTCTTTACAGAAGGCTTCTTGCGTGTCTAGAGGATGAGGAATCGATGTTATCTTTAAGAGACATTCACAAGGGTATCTATGGGTCACATTTGAATGGGTTAAACCTAGCTAAGAAAATCCTTCCTATGGGGTATTTTTGAAAAACCTTAGAAAAGGATGCTTGCCACTTTGTTAAAGTGTGTTTAAAATGCCCATATCATGGAGAAATGATCCATGTGCCTGAAAAAGATTTGCACCCATTTATTACACCTTAGCCATTTTACCAATGGGGATGTGATCTTATTGGAATGATTTATCCACCTTCTTCCAATGGTCGCAAATACATCATCACAACAATAGAATATTCTTACCAAATGGGTGGAGTTTGTGCCTTTGACAACTGTAATGTGAAAACAAATTTCTATATTTATCCTTAATCACATCATTTGTAAATATGGTATTCCTCATGCCATCATCATGGATAATGACAAAAAATTCAAAAACAAAGTTGTGGATGAACTATGTGAAACCTTCCATATAACACAACATTATTCCTCTATTTACCATCCTCAAGGTAATAGACAATTCGAAGCTACAAATAAGAATATCCTCAAAATCTTAAAAATATCGGTTGACAAATCAGGCAGAGATTGGCACATCCAAATAAACCTGATATTGTGGGCCTAAAGAACTAGAATTTGAATGCCAACAGGAGCTACACCATTTTCCTTGGTTAATGGAGTATAAGTTGTTCTACCTTTGGAGGATGAGATCCCATCCTTAAGAGTTTCATTACAATGATTAATCAATAATGAGGATTATAGGGTCGCCTGACTTCAACAATTGGAATTGTTGGAGGAACATCAAACACATTCTTATGAACATCAAACACATGCTTATGAGCATTTGAAAGTGTATCAAAATAGACTCTCAATGAATTATAACAAGCATATCAAACCTAGAAACTTTCTAGTGGGAGACTTAGTGTTAAGAGAAACCCCTAAAAACCAAGTAGATAGAGAAAAGAAAGGAAAATGGGAGGAAAATTGGAAACAAGGATGCACAATCTAGGTGATTGTGAAGGTGATGTGTTGCAAGAGCCTATTAACATAATCAATTTAAAGAGGTTTCATACCTGATTAGATGAAATAGTATAGGAAGAAAGAGTATCAAACAAGTGTGTATCCGATGAGTTTAGCATCATTCTTTGTACATGAAAAAATTGAAATATCCAAAAAAATGAGAAAAGTTCAAAATACAAAAAAATGAGAAAGATCAAAAGTTCAAAAACAATAGAAAAGAAGAAAAGCATAAAAATGAGAAAATTGAGCATGAAGAAAGTAAAAACATTGAAAAATAAAAAAATGGTTGTCTTGGTGGAAACCTAGCAATTAGATGTAGTGATGATATCAAAACAAAATTGAAAAATAAAAATAAAAATTGAAAAAGAGAAAAGTGCCTTGGTGAAAACCTAGAATAGGTGCCTTAGTAGCAAAAAAGGGAAAAAAAAATAGAGAAAAAGAGTAATAAACCTCAAAAGGAAAAAAATGGGAAATCAAGCACTTTTTGATCCCTTAGGTCTTTCCTGGTTTCATTTGTATGTATTGCCTTTTCATCATCTCATTTGTATATCCTCATTGCATCCATCATTTAGGCATAATCATAATAAAGTCTCTGACCTACATTGTCACAAAGTAGGTTTCATTTTCCCAAGATTCACATAGTCTTATTTATCACCTGGGGGCAAAAACATTGGTTTTGATACCAATGAATTCAATAAGTGCTACTTTTGGTCACATGTCATAGGAGATTTTTTAAAACTTCAGAGCAGAGATATTGTTCAACCTTTGATGTATATCATTGTTCAAACCATGCATTCAATCTTGCAACTTGATCCTTTAACTTCATGACCTTATTATCAGGATTAAAATTTGACAAAACCTTAATGATCAGAATGTTCAGAAATTCTATTGAAAATCTCGATACAATACAAAACAATTGAAGCTTTTGATGATGTTCATTACATTTTGTCATGTCTTTTTAGCTACTCGATGATGTTTCAACTAGATTGGCGATTATGAAGACATGATATTTTATTGACTTTGAGTGACTCTTTTGAGGAAGATCCACCAACTTGTGTGAATTCGTCTAAGGACATGGTCATCAAAGAACCATCGAGGAATTTCATATAGGAAGGAGGGTTAACCTTTGTTTGTTTACACAAACAGATACGTTGGCTATTTAGATCTTCCATATCTTAATACCAAAATCCACTTGCAACATTGAATCTGATGAAACTGGTATTCATACTCCCATAGTTGATTGTTCAACTAGTGAGAGTTGTATTAATTTCCTAATGGTTGCAAAAGTGATGAAATTGGTATTAATATCATCATGATATGGTCAGTGATGATTGTACTTTATCCTAGCTCCATAATTCTCAATGATGAAAATATATCTCTATTGCATTTATTTAGCAAAAAGATAATGATAGTTAGTTGTATTGCATTGAATTTTCATGTTAGATTAATTGCATCTTTCAAGGATTTTCCAAGTTCAAGGGGGTTAATTAATTTTGGGGGTTCAAATTTAATTATCTTGTTTCAAATCAATGACGTGAGATTCTCTTTTGCATTCATTCATTACATTAATCATTCTTCATTATATTTTACAAGAGAAAAGAGAAAAACAAAGACATTAAGCATTAATCATTATCCATGTTGCATCCATTTAAAAAGTGCATTTCATATAAGTTGAATACATCAAAATAAAAATGATAGTTTCATTCATTTTACCATTGCATTGCGTAACCTATAACATTCATCATAAAATAAAATAAAAAAACATATAGAAGTAGTTTCATAATCATTTGCATCCATTTATCTATGGCATATCTAAGACACTGCATCCATGGAATATAAAAGCAAATGCATCATAGAAATCATATAGATCAGCATACAGAAAAATCTCGCATCATAATCATAACAACATCATTATAATCAAAGAGCATCATAAATAAATGTCCATCAAAATGTCCATAAATATCTGTATATTAAGATACATCAACAAAATGGTACATCATCAATGTCCTGATCAAATCATACATATGGTACATCAATACATATCCTGAGGATCAATATCAGAGTTGTATCCAATCAAGACCTAGTAGGGTCACTTGATCCATCACCGGTCCCAACACTTGATCTATCTCCTATATAGGTATCCTCTAGCCCATGTGGACCCTTGTCTGATCTATTTTTGGTCCAAAGAGGAACTTGATTGGTCGATACAACCTAGCTTATCTACTCTATCCTTCTCATAAATGTCTGCATCATATCATGAATCTTAGCCACATGAGATGACATAGCCGAGAAACCTGTCTATAGGCTCTGTATATCTTCCTCCACTCTGCTAGGTGGAGGTGGTTGTACTGGACCTGTAGGAGCTGAACTAACCTATGGTTGTATGGTAAAAACCTGTTGTAAGGGTACCTATAGTGCATGAACCTAAGCATCAGAAACTTGACTAGACTGATCAAGGTGTGCCTTCCTGGAATCCCTATGTCACTAATGTCCCCATGCTACAGCTGGTATGGGAGGAACCTATCTCTATCTATGAACATAACCACCACCCCTAGCTCTAACATGACCACCCTGCATCCGAGGTCCCATATTTCCTCTACCTAAATCTCTATGAGCTGTTGGTACCCTAGGAGCTCTCAAAACTCTAAGAGCCCATTGTACTCATTGTTCACTTCGACCACCTCCACCACCACCACCATCATCATCATCATCATCATCATCATCATCATCATCATCATCATTATCATCATCAGATGTCTCATCTATATCAGAGATAGGATCTTCTAGATCTGTGTATCTCATACATCTATGTGTGGAAAACTACTCCTTGTACTCTGCAAACATCCCCACATCAGCCACATGGTCTAACAAATCCCATCAGATGAAACCTAATCTGTCAATCTTGGTACAAGAAAACTCATAATATACTTGAGTTCCCCACATACATCACTATGTCTATACTCATGTAGATAATTCCATACCCTACGTCATATTCTATACCCTTCTATACTGGCGTAACACTCTCATAAAGAAGAATATGTCAATCACAAGAGATGGTTAAGCAATCATACATCAAGGGGAGAACATATAAGGTATCTCATCATCATCCTCTCTTGAGCCCTCACAACCAAGGCAAGGTCTCCAGATGACTTGATCTATGTCATCTATCATCCTATGCCAATATTCAAATTTTCCCAGAAAATGCTAGACAATCATGCCATCATAAAGGAATGCATACAACCATCCTCAACCCTAGACTTGAGCTACAATAGGTCTAGTTACTAGGATGTGCTCCTAGGTCCATAATTGTAACATAATAGCTTTGAATGATATGGTTGTTCTCTATTGATACACAACATCATGTTAATCATAATACAATTGAGAAAAAGCACATGAACCCCAATCAAATCTCTTAGAATGTGCGAGTAAGTCCTCCAAGATCCGTCCTCATTTGATTGTGAATCTATGTCCTTGTCTATTAGGAAGAACTAATCCGCCAATCACTACACCTAAAATTGCAGGAAATGTAGGAAATTATGCAAACTACACCCATATAATGGTATCATCTCCGATCATCGGATCTACAAAGATCCATCTGCAAGTACTGCCATCATATACCTGATCATAATAAACCATATCTCCTCGGGTAGGGATGAATAATAATCTATATACATCCTTTGGGTGTGATCATCATCTCACCAAGGGGTAAGTGGAAATTATTATGGTAAGAGTCATAATGCTCTTCCATATCTCTGAGTAGTCCCTAGTTCAGCTAGAATTGAGGTATATCAAGGAGGAAGTACAAACTGCACTACTCAATAATGCGCATCTCTGGTCTAGTCAGAATGCTGGCTAAATCAAGTAACCATGATGGAAGGCTCCGTACATATAACTTATGGAACTGTGCCTATTTTTCAAATCAAATTAATCATATTAGCATCTTCATATAATTGGATCATTTCAAGTCAATCAATGAAAATCAAATCAATCATTTTCTCTTTTTGAGTGCATCAACCTATTGTTCCTAACTCTAGATATTGAGAAGGGATCAATATATTAGTTATCCTATCAATGAATTTTCTATCCAATCAGATTGACATATCAAACATCCATTTGTGTGATGATTATAATATCCTAAACACTTTGTAGTATTACTAAACACACCTATCTATCTTGGAAATAAATCTATTAATCAAGACGTTCAATCAAAAGTAGTTTATTCTATTTGAAATCAAGTTTGCATCAAAAAAATTTTGAGGCATCACTTCACAAAGTGTACACGTCATTTTATGTTAAAGAGTTATTTCATTTATCATATGTGTGACTTGACTAATCGGATGTGGTAGTTTTAATCATCCTTAACGACATTTAAATTCTTGTTTTTCCCTAGGGTTTCTTAGGCAGTATTTAATCTCTCACAAGAATTTTTTGACCTAACCTCTATGTGGCATTTGAATGTGCATAGGCATCATTTAACAATGTAGATGCGGCATTTGGCACTACTAGGTGTCATTTTACATATCCTACACAACATTTGGCCTAAAATTAACCTAATCTATCCTAGTAAGCATGATTAAAAGCATAAAATGCACTCGTACAAAAGCAATAAATGCACCAAGAGGTTCAAAATCACTTACTAGAGATCCATAGTCTATTGGTCTCTGATATCAGCACCCTCACTTGAACTCATGCTGTGGAATGGGGACCACCATTGTCAGAAATCTCAAGAGGATTAGAGAAAAATCTTAAGAGTAAAAAGTGAAAATGAATAGTAAAAATGGATTTTTCAACCTATTTATACTATTTGACCAAAATTTGAAAAGGTTTTTGACCCAGTTTGACCTAATCTACATTTTATTCGCACTGGGGCATGTTATGTTGCCAGGATCATCATAATTTTTTAAGAAATGAAAACATATTGTATCGATTCTTTATCAATATCATCATATTTTGCATCCGGATATCAATCTATTTTGATTTTTGAGGGGGCATCATCACATTATCAAATTAGGATCAACATGAAACATCAATCTAAATATGGGGTATTAAAATTCCAAACTATCATCAGTGGGGTATTTTTAATCAGAATCAAATTCGCATCAAGGCATCACATCAATCTAAGAATCAGAGTTTCAAATCATTTTATGCATCTTGGCATCAAGTTATCAATCACCGAGTCATGTTTTGTATCAATTAGATCAATTAGCCATCGAATCAATTATGAGGACATCAAATTTTCTTTGAACTAATGTGCTTTAGACATAAATTCAAAGAGGGGCATTTGTAGACACCTAAAATTGGTCAGGTGTTCTCTAATCAGGCAAAGCTGCATTTTTCATCAAATTGGTCCAAATCTAATCAAAATGGACTTAATCAATTTAAATGGACATTTATTAAATCAAATTGGGACAAAAAACAATTAAATAAAAGGATTAATTAACAATGAAATCAAGTGATTAAATACAAGCCTAAAGGGATTAATCAAACTATATAATTGATTTTAATTAATTAATTGTATAGTTTAAATCAACAATCATATCCAACCTATTCCCCTACATGGATAAATTAATTAATTGATTTAATTAAAAAATCCTGATATCTTTCAACAAGGATTAAAAGAGCCAATGAGAATTGAGAAGGAAAATCACATGGATCACTCCAAATTTTGCATCTCTACCACTCAGTTGACCCTTTTGCATCTCTACAACTCAATTTGTCTCTTTGTCCCAACCTTTGAGACAAACATTTAAATTGTCCCCCCATTTGAAACCCTTTGAAAGCCTTTCACTCAACCAAGGATATACCATGATAAATTGACTCCACCCCCTACACTTGGAAAAATCCTATAAATAGAAGTCATTTTGCAAGCATAAAAAATCCTAGACATTCGAATGCAAAGCATCCATACTATAGCCATTTTGAGAGAAATTAAAGCAGTAGAAAAGTATAATTGAGCAATAGAAAAGCATAATTTAGAGCATTTGAGATAATTTGATTGAATTGTTTAGTCAATTTGAGGAAATTTATGAACTATATAGGCATATGTTTATCATTTTCTCATTCTAGGACTTCCACTAGTAGAGATTAAGGCTGAGAGCTCTACTAGCATGCTTAGTTTGAGATCCATGGAATGCTTAAGGATTTATTTACAATTATTAGCTTAAATTGTTGATGTTTTTCCATAGAATTGTTGGTAAATAAACTAATCTCATCAAGGAGTAATAATCTCACACACAATAACAATATTGGAAGAATAAAGCATCCATATTAACTACAATATTTAAACAATCATGAATACAAATATCTACATATATCACTAATGGTAACCTGAAAACTTAATGATCAAAATGCTCTAATACTATAGCTAAAATAAGATAATCTCCATACTCTAATCTCTAGTAGTGGTATAGGTTAGAAATACCGCCCAACCATGTGGGACCCAGAGGCCCACCTCATCATTCTCATGGACATAATGTCTGGACCATAGTCATTCAAGACTAGTCACTACTCATAACACACTAAGGATACTATGTAGCGACTCTAGTGGAGTCTCATCACTTGGCTTGTACTAGCCCAAGCAGTATGTGGTATGGTAACTCAAATATTTTTGGAGGCCTCATATCGTGCCCTCATAACAGCTCATGTAGGATACTAGCTGTCATAGAGCCACTACACCCTCACACCTGGATCATACTAGCCCAAGAAATATATAGTACAGTAGCTCAACACCCTTCGGTGACCTCATACAATATATGATGCAGGAGGATCTTGCGTCCTTGGCAATCCTTCTCAACCAAAATTATATTTTCTTTTGTTCTTTATCTTGTTTGGAGGCTGATCGATGAAGTACTCTATTGCTCGGGTTTCTGTCACTCAAGTATGCTTGTCCTGAGTTGGTCTCTATTGCTCGAGTTTCTATTGCTCGAGTATGCTAGTTCAGAGTTCATTTTCTCTCACTTGGGTTTGTTTTCTATTGCTCCGGTATGCTTGGCTTGAGTCATTTTCTATTTCCCGGGGTGTTCTTTGCCTCAGTCTTTGTTGTTTCTTAGTCATCCTTTGCCTTAGTTGTTTATTTTGGAGTTGGATCTTTTGGCTGACTTCTGCATTTAATTTCCATGGATTAATTTATATGGGGTCTCTCATTGGGATCTGTGTGGACCAAAATCTGGGTCTCACTTATGGATTTGAGCATCAAACTCTTGGTGGACTCTTGTATATATTTGTTTTTATGTTATTAGATTAGAAGGCCATTTTAGAACGATCGATAGAAGATTATCTATTGAGAAATTGTAAGTGATGTCTATGACCTCGCATGTATGAAGATCATTTTGTAATTCACTAAATGTATATGGCCAAAACTGGGAATGTCTTACAGCCTGGCATGTAATGAGTTTGATCAATTAATGAAAAGTATTTCTATTGTTTCTTCTCTTACTTTATTGTTATTTTTGTTGTTGTTGTTGTTGTTGTTGTTGTTGTTGTTGTTGTTGTTTCTGCATTGTATCTGCAAGATGGTTTGGTAGTTGGGAGTGCCTTTGGCTCCACCTATGATCCCTCCTTGTGTTAGGTGGCATCATAGCATTGGTGAGATCTAAGTTCCTTCTTGTAAACCTGAACCCTAGTTGGTGATATTATTGTGGGGTAGCAGATTTTTATGCAACCTACAATTGTAGTGGGATTCAAGATGGTTCATGGGAGAGGAAATGCAGATCTAGGTCTAGCTAATATGCTTAGACAGATGGCTTCTATATTGGAAGTTGTTGAGACAGCGAAGCAAAGGGGAAGACATCTTGAAGCTGTTAGTGATGATGAATTGGAAGAAGTTCACCTACATGTGTGATGGATCAGGAAGAGGAGAGATTCCTATGAGAATTGAGAAGTTTAAAATACATACCTCAGTTTAATCCTCCTAATTATAGTGGAAAATTGGATTCTGATCAATTGAATGACTGAATAACCAAGATGGAAAAGTACTTTGAGTATGAAAATGTATCAAAGGACAAGAAGGTGAAGAGTGTAAGTACAAAGCTGAAGGGTCATGCATCCTTGTGGTGGGACCATCTGCAATTGGATTAAAATAAGAAAGGAAAAGACAAAATCAAGGTATGGGATAAGATGGTAAACAAATTGAAATGGAAGTTTCTACCTTGTGATTATCAGATTAACCTAATTAGGAGAATGCAAAGTTTGAAGCAGAAAGTTACATCAGTAAAATACTATACTAAAGAATTCTATAGATTGGACATAAGATCTAGACATGTTGAAGATGAGGTGGAAATAATAGAAAGATATCTGAATGGATTGAGAAGTTCCATACAAGATGAGATCATCTTGGTAAATATGGAAAGTATTGAAGAGGCATATCAGTTTTCCCTAAAAGTTGAGGAGAAATTAAACAAAATATATGAACAAAGACAAAGAGGAAGAGGTGGAAGATTCCCTAGAGGAAGAGGTAGATATCATGGTACAAATAGTAGATCTGAACCAGTGAAGTCAATTGTAGACACATCTCAAAACAAAGGAAAGACTTAATGGAAAGGTGGAAGTGCATACTGAGGAAGAGGAAATTACTCCGAAGGTGGCTATAGCAGAAGAGGGTTCCAAGTAACTTGTTACAATTGTGGTGAGGAATGACATAAATCATTTGACTGTACACATGCAAGAAATAAAGTTGGTAGTAGCATAAATGCTTTGGTGCAAGAAGTTTGTAAGGTAATTGTTGATAGTGGAAGCTTGAAGAAACTAGCATCTCAGGAGATGGTCATCAAGTTGCAGTTGGAGAGGATGAAGCATCCAAAGCCCTATCAGATCTCATGAATCAATGATGACCATACATTAATGGTGAGTGAACAATGTTTTATGAATCTAAAAATTGGAAAGTATTATGATAAGGTGTTGTGTGATATTATGCCAATGGATTTTTTTCATATCTTTTTGGGTAGACCTTGGCAGTATGATAGACATGCTATACATGATGGAAGATTGAATATATATTCTATTTGGGTGGATGGTAAGAAAAAAGGTTTGTTACATCTAATTGAAGAATCTATTGGTGAGATATGTACATCTGTGAAATTTTGTTAAGGATTTAAAAATGAATGATATTTGTTATACTTTGATTCCTAATAAAATGAGTAAGAATACCGAAGATTAAATTCCTGCAGAAGTTGAGAAGTTACTCAATGAGTATAAGGAGATAATTTAAGATAATGTACCTGATGGTTTACCACTGATGAGTGATATCATTCGTTGGATGGATCTAATTCTTGGAGCTATTTTACCAAACAAAGCACCACCTAGGTTAACACCAACCAAGAATGAAGAGCTTAACCGACAAGTTCAATAATTGTTGAACAAAGGTTTGATTTGAGAAAGTTTGAGTTCATGTGTGGTACCAGCTGTGTTGGCACCTAATAAGAATGGAGAATGGTGAATGTGCACTCATTCCAGATCAATCAATAAGATCATAATGAAGTATAGGTTTCCTATACTGAGAATGGATGACATAATGGATTGTTTGAGTGGAGAAAAATATTTTACCAAAATTGATTTGAAGAATGGGTATCATCAGATGATCAGAATCAGAGAAGTTGAGGAATGGAAGATGAATTTGAAGACAAAGGAAGGTTTGTATGAGTGGTTGGTTATGCCTTTTGGTTTAAATAATGCACTGAGTACATTGATGAGGTTAATGAATGAAGTTTTGAAAAAATTATTGAATAAATGTGTGATTGTATTCTTAGATGATATTCTGATATTTAGTAGGACTAGAGAAAAAGTATTAGAGAGATATGTAATGAATAGAGTAAGGTTTGTATACTTATTTGATGCATATAAGGAAAATATTACAGAGATTTAAAGAGGCAAAGTTGCTGATGAATCTGAAAAAGTGTTCCTTCATGAAAGAAAAGCTTGTGTATTTAGGTTTTGTGATTTTAGCTACTGGCTTGAAGATGGATCCTAAGAAGGTTGAAGCTATACTTAGTTGGCCTGCACCTTAGAATGTCAATGAGGTAAGATCATTTCAGGGATTGGAAAGTTTTTATAGGAAGTTTATAAGAAATTTAAGTTCTATTTGTAATGCTATGACTGATACAATGAGAGGAGACAAAAGAGAATTCAAATCGACAAATGGATATGACAAGAGTTTTGAGACTTTGAAGTTGAAGGTTGTCGAATTGCCTATGTTAGAATTACCTAATTTCAATAAGGTATTTCAAGTTGAATGTGATGAAAGTGGAAGTGAAATTGGATCTGTGTTGCTTGAAGAAGGTAAACATGTTTCTTTCTTTAGTGAAAAGTTGAATGATGCTAAAAGGAAATATTTTGTCTATGATCAATAATTCTAGGCTATTAATCAAGCTATGAAGAAATGGAGACATTACTTGATGTCAAATGAATTTGTGTTGTATACTGGTCATAAGGGTTTATAGTATCTGGGTAGTCAAAATAATTTCAATTAGAGAGATATGAAATGGGTAGAGTATTTGTAGAGTTTCACATTTGTGATTAAACATAAGAGTGGAGTTTCTAACCGAGTCGCTGATGCATTAAGTAGAAGAAAATCTTTATTGACTAAAATTTGAATTGAGGTTCTTGGTTTTGATGATACGAAGAATTTGTATGAAAGTGATCCTGATTTTTCTAAGTAGTGGAGAGTGTGCAGAGCACCTAATTCAAATCAATCAAGTTAGTATGAAGACTATTTCATTCAGGAAAATATATTGTTCAAAGGTATTAGTTGTGTATACCAAGAGGTTCAATGAGAAGTAATTTGATTAAGGAAAAACATAGTAGTGGATTGGATAGATATTTTAGTATTGATAAAACATTGAGTTTTCTTAAGGAAAGGAATTTTTGGCCTCAGTTGTATAAGGATGTTAAAAAATTTGTGAAAATTTGTGGAGTTTGTCAAGTTGCAAAAGGAGTTAGTCATAATACTGGTTTGTATACACTGATTTCTGCTCTTGAGAAACCTTGGAGTGATATCAGCATGGCTTTTTTTCTTGGCTTACCAAGGAAAGCAAGAGGTAATGATTCCATATTTGTTGTTGTGGATAGATTTTCTAAGATGATGCATTTCATACCATGTAGGAAAAAATTATATGCAATACATATAAAAGATATTTTTTTAAGGAGATTGTCAGATTGCATGGATTACCAAGGAGTATTATCTTTGACTGAGATAGTAAATTTGTTAGCTATTTTTGGAAAACACTTTCCAAGAAGTTGGATACTGAGTTGAAATATAGTTCTACATTTCATCCACAGACTGATGGAAAAATAGAGGTTGTAAACCAAAGTTTGGGTAATTTTGTGAGATGCCTAGTTGGAGACACACCAATTAATTGGGATTTGATGTTGGCACAAGTAGATTTTGAATACAATAGTTCAGTGAATAGAAGTACTAGAAAGACACCCTTTGATACTATTTATGGCACACAATCTAGAGGTATATCAAACTTGAGAGATATTTTTGGAGAAGAGAAAAGGAGTGCTGAATTGGAAGAATTTTCTAAATTTATGAAGACATTGCATGAAAATATAAACCAGAAATTGGAGAAAAGAAAACATAAATACAAGGATAGTGCAGATAGAGCAAGAAGACATAAAACATTTGAAGTTAGTGATGTTTTAATGGTTCATTTGAAGAAAGGAATATTTCCTATTGGAACATATGGTAAATTAAAAATGAAGAAATTTGGTCCTTAGAAAATACTAAGAAGATTTGACAGTGAAAATGCTTACGAAGTTGAAATACCCGATGATATGGATATATCACCTATATTAAATATTTTAGACTTGTATGAATATCATGAAATTGATGAAGAAGTGAATGTATCAAGTGAATATCCTAATAAGAAGATAGAGGAAGTTGAGAAGATTTTGAAACAAAGAGTTAGCAGAAGTAAAAGAGGAAAAGAATACACGAAGTATCTACTAATGTGGAAGAATAGATCGATTGAGGACCTATCTTGGATTTCTCAATATAATTTGGTTTCATTTCAAGTTGGACCTAATACATGATTTCGGTAATCATTTAATTTAACCCCAGGTGTCTAATGCAAGAGAATCTTGGGTCCTTGGAAATCCTACTCAACTAAAAATATGTTTTTTTTTGTTCTTTAGCTTGTTTGGAGGCTTCTTGGTGAAGTACTATGTTTCTCAGGTTTCTATCACTCAGGTATGCTTGTCCTGATTTTGTCTTTGTTTCTCATGTTTATGTTTCTCGGGTATGCTTGTTTTGAGTCACTTGGGTTTGTTTTTTGTTTCTTGGGTATGCTTGGCATGAGTCATTTTCTATTTCTCAGGGTGTTCTTTGCCCAAGTCTTTGCTATTTGATGAAGGGGACTCCCCTTAATACCACAAGTACACGACAAAAACAAAGAGAAACAACAGAAATTTGCAAGAACAAAAAATTGGCTTCTTATTGGCTCCACAAATGTGGAATTACAAACTTCAGAATTACAATATCAAAAGCCACATGGGCATCCCTTACAATAATCTNTAGGACAAAGCCTCAAATAACCACCCAGAACTGCCCTAGAAAACACCATGGGCCTTCCTTAAATAGGCAATTTTCCACCACCCGAGAAGGTTCCAGAAATCTAGCCATTAAGGCCGACTACCCTTAGCATTTAATTATTTTTTACTTTTATTACAGAAGGGTCGGCTTTAAATATTTACAAAACATGAGATTAGATATCCCAACTTCCGGAAGCCATAACTTTTGAACCATAGCTTCGATTGGCTATTATAACCACTTTCCAGAAAGGGGAGATCACGATCTACAGTGCCTGATTTGTGAAACACTAGTCAACTAGGAGTTCGACCTCAATCCGGAGCCTCTAAGGTCCTAAAAATTGAGCTCAAAGGTTTTGCACCCTAAAATCTCAATAGTAAATCCTTAATAACTTCGGCAATACAGATGATCTGGCAATGAAATTCAATTGGCATTCTTATATGGCTAAGATAAACCTTCACCTAGAAAATTAGAACATTCTGAGTTCAAACGACCAACTTACTAAAAATAGTAAGTTTCTAAAAATAGCAGCTTTGTACAAAATAGCCCTTATTGAATAGAAAAACACATATTTTTGGG
>MU228412.1:4310015-4324241 GCA_018584345.1 Thuja plicata | reverse complement strand
ATTGAATAGAAAAACACATATTTTTGGGTGATGCAAGATTGCCCTTACACCCAGGATGCTCCTGCATCAGACACCCAGGGTAATTTGAGAAGTGACCCTATCACATCTCAGGTGTGCAGAGGAAAACTAAGCTGGTCAACCTCCTCCTTTGTCAGCCATGATGAATCTTCTACAGGTCTTCCTGTCCATTTGACAAGATATTCTTCATATGTCCTGTTCCTTGTGCTTTTGCCAACACGACTATCTAGTATATCTTCAATCTCCTTGGTAGCTAAAGTAGTAGCTAGAATACTTCACTGTGTTTTTGTGACCTCACCTTCAACACCCCCTTCATGGTACTCTATCAAATTTTGAATGTTAAATACTAGTGAAATATTCAACTCAGTAGGCAATTCTACCTCATAAGCATTTCCTGAATCATGCTTCTTCAGTATCTTACATGGCCCAAACTTCTTCATTTTCAACTTGTTATATGTACCAACTGGAAATCACTCCTTCCTTAAATGAATCATGACTTCATCCCCAACCTAAAATTCTTTGTGCCTCCTTCTCTCATTTGCCTTAGCTTTATGTTGTGCATTCATCTTGTTAATGTGCTTCCTCACCTCCTCATGGATGTTCTTCAAATGTTTTGCAAAATCCTCAGCTTCAGCACTACTTATCTCTCCTTTGTCTATCTTCCTCAAATCTGAAGAATTTCTGGGACTACTTCCAAATAAAATTTGGAATGGTGATTTACCAGTGCTCCTATTGATAGAATTATTGTAAGCAAATTTTTCCTGTGGTAGAATCAAATCCTAGCCTATTGGCTTATCTCCAACCAAACATCTCAGCAAATTTCCCAAAATCCTGTTCACCACCTCTGTCTATCCATCCATCTATGGATGATGTGATGAGCTAAACTTCAAGTCTGTCTTCAACTTCTTCCACAATGTGTGCCAAAAATAGCCAACAAACTTAGTGTCTCGATCTGAAACTATACTCTTTGGCAGACCATGTGGTCTCACCACTTCTCTGAAAAACAATTCAGCCACATGAATAGCATCATTTGTCTTCTTACAGGGAATGAAATGTGCCATCTTTGAAAACCTGTCAACCACCACAAAAATTTAACCATGTCCCCACTGAGTCCTTGGTAAACCAAGAACAAAGTCCATACTGATATCCTCCCAAGGCTTCTCTGGTACAGGCAATGGTTGTTACAATCCTGTATTCTTCTTTGCTCCTTTTTCCATTTGACATACTCTACAACTCTATACAAACTTCTTGACATCTTGCTACAACTGTGGCCAATAATAATTCTCACTAACCAGAGAAAGGGTTTTATCTCGACCAAAATGTCTAGCCAATCCTCCTCTATGCTTCTCCTTCATGATATTTTCCCTCATAGAACTTCGTGGAATGCACAATTGGCTCCCTCTAAATAACATTCCACCCTGAATGATGAAATCTAGCCACTTCATCCTGTCTAGAGTAACAGGTTCTGTACAAGCTTTCCAAGCTTCTTCAAAATCAGGATCCTCTGGATACAAACTCTTGAGTTCCTTGAACCCAACCACCTTGATCTGCATCTCTATTAGCAAAAGTTGTCTTCTGCTAAGAGAATCTGCAACTCTGTTATACTTTCCACTCCTGTGTTTCAAAACAAATGTGTAACTCTGCAAAAATTCAACCCATTTCAAATGTCTTTGATTCAACTTTCCTTGACTATTCAAATATTGCAAAGCTTCATGGTCAGTATATAAAACAAGCTCCTTAGGAAGCAGATAGTGTCTCCACTTCTTCAGTGCCTGAATTATAGCATAAAATTCCTGATCATAAATAGAATATTTTCTCTTGCCATCATTTAACTTCTCACTCAAATATGCAATAGGTTTACCTTCTCGGCTTAAAATATCTCCTATTCCAGTACCACTAGCATCACAGTCTACTTGAAACACCTTATTAAAATCAGGAAGTGCTAAAACAGGTTGTTCTGTAAATTTTTATTTTAACAGTTCGAAACTCTTCTCAGCCCCTTTAGTCCACTTAAACTCTTTCCTATCCCCTCTTATTGTTTCAGTCAAGGGACCACAAATACTGCTAAAACTTCTAATAAAATTTCTGTAAAATATATCCAAACCATGAAATGATCTTACCTCAGTAGCACTCCTTGGAGTAGGCCATTCTAGGATAGCCTTCACTTTTTCCGGTTCCATTTTCAGTCCTTCTGCTGAAACTACAAATCCCAGATACACTAACTCCTTCTTCACAAAACTACACTTCTTCAAATTAATCAACAATTTTTCTTCCCTCAACTTCTCCAAAACCCTAAGAATATGCTTTAGATGCTTCTCCAATGTCTTACTAAAGATTAGAATATCATCTAGGTAAACAATGACAAAATTACCCAAAAATTCTTTCAAGACCTCATTCATGAGCCGCATGAAAGTGCTTGATGCATTAGTTAGCCCAAAGGGCATGACCAACCACTCAAAAAGTCCCTCCTTTGTTTTGAAGGTAGTCTTCCATTCATCTCCTTCTTTGATCTGAATCTGGTGATATCCACTCTTCAGATCTATCTTTGAGAAGTACACAGCTCCACTCAAATAGTCCATAATATCATCCATCTGTGGCAATAGAAATTTGTACTTGATTATGATCTTGTTGATAGCCCTAGAATCCGTGCACATCCTCCATTCTCCATTCTTCTTTGGTTCTAATACTATTGGCATAGCACATGGACTCAAGCTCTTAGGAATCAAACCCTTCTGCAACAACTCTTGCACTTGTCTGTTCAATTCTTCACTTTTTGTTGGTGTCATTCTATGTGCTGCCTTGTTTGGCAAACTGGCTCCTGGGATCAAGTCCATCTGATGACTGATCTTCCTTACTGGTGGTAATCCATTGGGCACATTATCAAATATAATATCCTAAAACTCATTCAACAGATCTGCAACTTCTACAGGCACATCTTCTACTTCCTCCTTACTATCTTTTGGAATTAAAGCAAAACACATATGCTCATGCTTCATACCCTCTAGAAATTTTCTTTCATCAACAAAAGTTATTCTTGCATTACTACATACCTTTTCTTCTGTATTGTTCAGTGGTTTTATCTTATGTCACACTCCATCCTTTGTTAGGGAATATGTATTTGCATGGCCATCATGTACAACATGCCTATCAAACTACCACAGCCTTCCCAAAAACATATGACAAGCATCCATAGGTATGATATCACATAGTACCTCATCATAGTATGTTCCAATCGTAAACTTTAGTTTGCACTGTTCATTAACCATGACCTTGTGGTCATCCTGCACCTAGGCGATCCGGTATGGATGTGGGTGTTTCTACCTCTTGAGCTGCAACTTTGTGACCATCTCTTTTGACACTAGATTTTCAGTACTTCTGATATCAATAATCACATCACAACTCTTATTCTCACACTTGTACCTAGTGTGAAACAAGCTCCTCCTTTGCTTAGGTTCATTTTCACCACTCAAGAGGACTCTTCTATTAACTAGGACTTCTCCTCCTTCAACATCTTTAGAATGAGATGATTTTTCATCTTCATCCACATGTGCAACTCTAGCCTGGCCATCATTTGTCCTATCTATCCTTCCTTGGCATTGAGGACATTCATATGCCCTATGACCTTCTTCTCCATAGTGAAAACATATTCCACAGAAGCCTCCTCTTCCTGATCCTTGTCCTCATCCTCTTCCTCTTTGATCTCTATTATTTTGATTGACATTATTTCCCCTCTAACCCTAACTACTACTAGCCTTATCCTTCTTTTTTTGATCTTCATTTTGGCCTCCATAAGATCATCCACCAGATCTTCCACCGCGACCTCTTCCACTTTGCCTGCTTTCAAACTTCTTGTTCAACTTTTCCTCTACCTTTAGGGAAAACTGGTAGGCCTCTTCAACACTATTCATTCAGATGAGGTTCAACTCCTCCTGAATGCTCAGCCTCAACCCATTAAGGTAATGGGCAAATTTCTCCTTATCATCTTCCGCATGGCCTATTTGGATGAGGATTCGATAGAACTCCTCCGTATACTCTTGGACAGATTTTCCTGCTTGCTTCAAACCTTGCATTTTCTTCAGTAGATCGAGCTCATAATCAACAGGAATGAAATGTCGCTTTAATTTATCCACCATCCGATCCCATCTTGTGATTTTCTCCTTTCCTCTTCTATTTCGCTCCAACTAAATCTCCTGCCACCAGATCTTCACATGACCCTTCAATCGGGCCTTTGCAAATTTGACCCTATCAGGATCCTCGATATCTTCATACTCAAAATATTCTTCTATTTCATTGATCCAGTCGATCAACTCTTATGGGTTAAGATTTCCTAAAAATGAAGGAACCTTAAGCTTAGGTCTTTTCCTGATCTTGGAAATGGCCTAGAAAACCCTTTCCTCCTCTTGGTTCAAAGTTTCACCTTCCTGATCAAAATCTCCTTGTACGTCGACTTCATCCTCACTTTCCTCTCTTATGGCAAGATTCATGCCTCTTCGAATCTCTTCCTGCAATGCTTGCACTTGTCTCTGGAGGGCTCTAACCTCTGGCAGTACACCTTTGGCTCTTCCGCCATGCTCCCTTCATGGAGGCATTTTTGCGCTTATGACTGAAACCCTAACATAGGTCCTAGTGCAAACTGCCTCACAGTCAGCGATCTGTCTACACACTCAGGAATTTCTCACTCTGATACCACTTGATGAAGGGGACTCCCCTTAATACCACAAGTACATGATAGAAACAAAGAGAAACAACAGAAATTTGCAAGAACAGAAAATTGGCTTCTTATTGGCTCCACAAATCTGGAATTACAAACTTCAGAATTACAATATCAAAAGCCACATGGGCATCCCTTACAATAATCTATAGGACAAAGCCTCAAATAACCACCCAGAACTGCCTTAGAAAACACCATGGGCCTTCCTTAAATAGGCAATTTTCCACTGCCCGAGAAGGTTCCAAAAATCTAGCCATTAAGGCCGACTACCCTTAGCATTTAATTATTTTTCACTTTTATTAGAAAAGGGTCGGCTTTAAATATTTACAAAACATGAGATTAGGCAGCCCAACTTCCGGAAGCCATAACTTTTGAACCGTAGCTCCGATTGGCTATTATAACCACTTTACGGAAAGGGGAGATCGCGATCTACAATGCTTGAATTGTGAAGTGCTAGTCAACTAGGGTTTTGACCTCGATCCAGAGCCTCTAAGGTGCTAAAAATTGAACTCAAAGGTTTTGCACCCTAAAATCTCAACAGTAAATCCTTAATAACTTCTCCAATATAGATGATCTGGCAATGAAATTCAACTGGCATTCTTATATGACTAAGATGAACCTTCACTTAGAAAATCAGAACATTCTGAGTTCAAATGACCAACTTACTAAAAATAGTAAGTTTCCAAAAATAGAAGCTTTGTACAAAATAACCCTTATTGAATAGAAAAACACATATTTTTGGGTGATGCAAGATTGCCCTTACACCCAGGATGCTCCTGCATCACTATTGCTCTGGCATCCTTTTCCTAAGTTGTTTATTTTTGAGTTGGATCTTCTAGCCAACTTCTGCATTTAATTTTCATGGCTTAATTTATATGGGGTCTCTTATTTGGATTTGTGTGGACCTAAATATGGGTCTCACTTATGGATTTGAGTGTCGAACTCTTTGTGAACTCTTGTATATATTTGTTTCTCTGTTCTTTGTTTAGAAGGCAGTTTTAGAAGGGGAGATAGAATATTATCTGTTGAGATATTGTAAGGCAGGTCTGTGACCTCACATGTATGAAGATGATTTTGTAATTCACTGAATGTATATGGCCAAAACTGGGAAGGCCTTACATCCCGACATGTAATGAGTTTGATCAATTAATGAAAAGGATTCCTATTGTTTCTTCTCTCATTGTGTTGTTCTTGTTTCCGCATTGTATTTGCAAGATGGTTTGGTAGTTGGGAGTTCCTTTGGCCCCACCAAGAATCCCTCCTTGCATAAATATAGGTTTTATCTTACCTTGCATTAAGTTTTATTACCCATGTGTTTATTTGGTTATCACTTTATTGAACCTCTTCACATTGACTTGTCGGCCAACTCTGGGCCGCGATAACCATGAGAAGCCACTCAACATGTGTATATGTACATAACCTTACTCACCATATAATGAGTTCCATAATAAAATTCAATTTCCAAACCCAGCCCCTAATGTTCAAGTACACAACTGACCTATATCCAGGAGTTCGGATCTCTCAAGATCCACCATAGGCACACTCATGTGCACATGGGTGGGTGTAATCAATTCCATGTAACCAATGAAAAAAATATAATCAAGGGGCTACATCCAGAAAAAGAACAAGAAAAAATAAAATAAATCACTTGGCAATCGCAACTGAGTGCAAAACAAAAAGGTGATAACAAATCCTGACAAAATTGGCCAATGGTCAAATCCATGAAATTACGATGACAGAGCACTTTCAGATCAGAATACAAAAATAATTGGAATGTCCTCTATCCATTATTACTCCAAGATCCTAATACTTTTATAAAAGGATACCAAAACCTAAATCAATGCAATCTAAGAGTGCAAAAAAAAATGCTTTATGACACGCAAAATAAGGTGATGCTAAAAACACCCAAAATTTAACCATCTCAGCATTCAAAAAAATTGAAAACCCATTTTTAAAATATGCCTAAAATCCAAAAAATCAAATAAAATTCAATTTTTGGGCATACATACAAAATCCAGTAGCATAACTAGGTAAAAATTCAATTTCTAAAGTATGAAAATATATAAATTCTCATACACACCCAACCGGGTCATGGAAATGCATGAAAATGGAGGGGAACACTAGTTATCAAAACTCAACAATTTATCAATCAAAGGAACTTGATAAAATGAAGAAAACTAATAAAAATGAGAAATCCCTATGTCATTCCAAATGCTCAAAATCTGGAATGAAGAAAGAAAAATGTAGAAGACTTCAATTGAGCTGAAAACCATAGAGAAGATGGATATCCCCACTAAAAATCCTATTAGTCTATCCTCATGATGATATGATGAGCCAATCTCCCACAATAAACAAAATACCAAATTCTCCAAAGAGGGTTTTGGAGCAAAACTTCAAAGTTTTAAAACATAAAATGAAAAGTGAAGTTAAAAAATCACCATTTTCCTAATATAAGCACTTTTGAGAAAGTGACTTGTAAATTAGAATATTAAGCCACTAAATAAACTAATTGGCCTTTTCCCAAAATTAAATTAAAGTAATTCCAAGCATTTGGAGTTCAACTAGGACAAATTATCCAAAAAATAATTAAAATAAAACCAAACATAAACATTCCCCAAAAGGAGTTAAATCAGCATGAATTACTAGTGTTCGCGACAAATATGAAACCCTAATTGCACAGACACACTCACAAGTCAAATCAGATGATGCATTACGAATCTATATTTACCACATTAAATAGGGGGTTAACAATAATAATAATACTATGGATATGTCACCCATCTAGGGACAACATTGGCTCTGCATGAATGGTCAAGATCACTATCTCCTTGTGCCACTACCGGGGATATAGGTACACACTCAAATCATGTATTCAAGATGAATATACCTAGTACCTATTTAGTAAAAAAGAAAACATCAAGTGTAGCTTCTTAATCATATAAATAATGAATGCACAAACAACACATAATCATGTTGAAGGAGAACACTACATCGTGCAAATCTTGCAAGCAAGGGACTACAACTCTATCTAACTTTGTAATCGCACCAACAAGAAAAATTCATAGCGGTGGTGCAGTGTTGGTATTATGATACATTTTTGGAGATCATATGAAGAGAGGTCATGAGTGGATGCATAATTCATTATCCTTGATGTAAATACATTCAGATATCATGATTATAATAACTGGTAAGCACTAAACATGATTGGTAAAGAGAAATTTCAAATATGTATGGTGATTAATGATCAAAAGGACAATATTCAATAGATTATGGTAGTGATTGAGTTAAGGAATGATTCAAATGTTGTGCTCAAAGATACAATATCTATTTGGTATGAGGAGTCTATCATTCCAATCAAAACTTATTTGTTGAGTTGTGAAAGATATTTTAGTGTCACAATCACTAAGATAGGTAGAACTCTTATGTTCTTGAGAAACCGATCAAGTGATTATAGATCGGTGAGTATTAATGTATATGCAATAATTTCTAATGGTATGATGATGTGGAATAAAGTTTATACATCCAATGTATTGGTATTTGCATGATTGATGTAAGTATTTAAGAAATATTCAAGGAGTTGCATTGGAGGAGTAAAAGTATGTTTTTATTATATTGGAGATATAAACTTGTAGATCTTATCTTGACCTAATGTTGTCATGGTAAATCATTTATTTCATAGAGATTATTAATTAGACACATGGTGTTGTCGTGACAAAGAAATTTGAGGATCAATCTTAAGGAGGTGTAAGTATTTTATTTAAGGAATCAGAGAGAGTAACAAAATTGAGTTTTTGTTGTTGTTAAAGTTGTTTTGGATGATTAGGGATTTTATTATTTCATATTGAATTTGTGATCAAAGAGAAGAGAGCATATATAGAGTACATAGTAGAGATATCTGAAAATGATCTGATAGGAAATCAATGCTGGTGCAGGAGCACTTAGGTAGGAATAGAATGTAACCTAGGGCTTCTAAGTATTTTTGTCTTGTAGTGGTCCTAGCCACACCACTAGTGAAATAATAGGACTAGGTGGGTCCTAGGATGTTTGGAGTTAGATGAGGAGGTCTATTTAGGTCTTTAGTGATGTGATCTCCTATAATGTCCAAAGTTGCTCTTTTGTTCCAAAATGCCAATGTTGGGGCAATAGTGATAATGATCCATACAGGGGTCAAATTGGATAACTAAGGGCTTATAAGACCTATTTGATGTTTAATTAGCCTAACTATGCAATTTCCTAGGTTCTTGAGGTATTTGTTCATGTTTTATGCAAGAAGAACAAAATTTTCAAAAGTTGTTAATTTTGTCATTAACAACATTGACAACATTTCTTGCAATAATGCCTTTTATGGAATTGGAGGGTTCTAACTGTCTGAAATTGTTGGGTTAGGACCATGGAAACCTATATAAGACTTCCCTCAACCCTGTGAATAGGGGGATTGATTTTGAAAAGTTATTTTATAGAGTGTGTCATCAAGGAAATAGTTACAGTTCTTTTATTTATGAGCATTTTATATTTTCACAGAAATAATTACTGTAACTCTTGATTATGTTAGGGTAGTATGTTTTGAGATTATATGTGGTGGTAGATTTCTGTTTGGTGTTGATTTAGTGAGTTTTGTAAATTCCTTTTGTTTTTAACCAGTCGCTGGTCTGAACCAAGCCACTTCTAGGAATGGGGTCATAAGTCCTCTTCCAACCGTGGAGTCTTCACAAGACTTTGGGATTAGGGAGATGACTCCATGTAAATATTGTAAAGTGAAAGAGGGGCCCTAGGAAGCAAGGGAGGTATTTTTAATGTGATTCCCTAGGCGAGCCAAAGATGCATGGCTAGGGATCATACGAAGTTACAGAGCTAGTTGGAGGGATCGAAAGCATTGATTTATCCAATCAGGTATTGTGGAGAAGTAGTTTGGTGTGTGCAGGAGTCGCAACTAGGAGGAGAAGATTGGGTGAGGTGTTTTGAATGGAAATAAATAAATTCTTTATGCAAACAGTGTAAATGCTTGAAAATCCTTATTTTTAGGCATGATAATAGGAGGCATTTTACAGACAAATTTGGGAAGTAAGACCTAGAAAATATTTAGGGTCTTGATAAAGGGTATTAGAATCCATTTCTAGTTTTCCAACTTGTTAAGGAGTTTTGCAAGTTATTTGGGAAAAACTGCATGATTAGGCCTAATGCTTGTAGCCCTTTTTGGGTGAACTTGACTTGGTTCTTTGTACTCATTTAGGGTTCCATGGTCAAGGGTTTTTGTAGACATTTTATTGGATCTAATTAACCATATAGTAGACTACCTCTCCATATGGAAGAGTTCTTGATCAATTTGGATCAATTTTGGAAGAAGGACAAGGAAAGTACTATGGCAAGGTGTTGAGTAGTTTTGATTTCCTTATTGGTGTACTCAAGATAAATTGGAGTGGGAAATTGTGGAAAGGATCCTTGTAGATTAAGTTTAGTGAAGAACCCTAATTAGGCTGGAGAAGAGGCCTATTGAATACCCTAGTGGAGGATAGGGTAGGAGAGCAAGGCTTGTTGTTACATCATATTGGTATCAGAGCATGTTAAAGACTTGGGAAGTCAGTGTATGTCTGTAGCTACTGGTGAATGAGTAGGAGGGTCAAGAATGGTGACTAATGAAGATATAGCTAAAGAGGTGGATGATAAAAAGGAGAAGAACATACTCCTTGAAGAAGCCTTAGAAGGAATGAATATAAGACTAGAAGAAGTTGCCAATCTAGCAGCTTAAAACAAAGAAATTGAAAGTAGTGATAAGGGTAAGAAGATTGTTGAGGAAGACCTTATCCCTAAACCAGACCCTGTCTTGAATGAAGAACCCCTCCTAAAATTCATAAAATCCCTAGGAGTAAATGCATTGGAAGGTATATCACTGTTTAGTGGAAAGATGGACATTGAGGCAGTGATGGATTGGATTGAAGGAATGGAGAACCATTTCAAGTGTGAAGGGCTGACAGAGGCACAAAAGATAAAGGTGGCTAAATCAAGACTTAGAGGATCAGCCGTAACATGGTGGAAATACCTTCAAGATGAGAGGGTTAGATTGGGTAAGTAACCCATAGCCAATTGGAATGCAATGGTGACCAAGCTAAAGAAGAATTATCTTCCAGAGGACTATGAGATCCAAATCCATAGGAAAAGACATAATTTGAAGAAAAAAGACTTGGATGTGGCCTCATATATAGAGGAATTCCAAAGACTGTGTCCTACATCTAAGAAAAAAGAAGAGGAATCAATCAAGGTTGCTATGTACTTGGATGGATTAAATGGAACATCCAAGAAGAAATTAGTTTGTGGACAACAACTACAGTTTAGAGGTGTCATCAATTAGCCCTAAGAGTGGAGGAAAAGAACAATAAGAAAGGTGAATCTAACTTCAAAAACAAAGGTAGAGGAAGAGACAAAAGGGGTCAAAGAGGAGGCTATCAAGGCAAAGGTAGTGAGCAAAGGACACAAGGTGAGAACAAGTTGAAAAATCATAATACTAAAAGCACTCCAAGAGGGGGCTATAATAGAGGTAGGGGTAATCAAGGTGGTCCTAGCAGAGGAAGAGGAGGTAGAGGTAACTCATAATTTGCAAGTATGTAGTGTTACAACTATGGTCAATTATGCCATCCAACATATAGATGCCCTAACTAGCCTACTACTTCAAATCATGATAGGAGAGTGGCCTATGCTCACAAGGACACATCAAGTGTCAAAGCACCCGAGACTGCCCATCTAGATTCAGAGATGAGAGAAAACTTAATGTTTAGGAGGGTATTGATAAGACAACCAATTAAGGATGAACCCAAGCATAGGAGGGATTTATTTAGGATAAGATGCAGGATCCTTGGCAATGTTTTTTAGGTGATAGTGGACTCTAGTTCCACTGAAAATATCATCTTAGAGGAAGTAGTCAACAAAATCAAGTTGACCAAAGTACCCCATGTAAATCCCTATAAGGTTACATGGCTCAACAAAGGCCAATGTGTATTGGTGAATGAGAAGACATGGGTTAAATTCTCTATAACAGGGTATAAGGACAAAATATTGTGTGACATCCTACCAATGGATGCTTTTCATTTTCTGTTAGGAAGACCTTGGAAATTTGAAAATGGGGAAGTGTATGATGGAAAGGAGAATTCTATCACTTTCAAGAAAGGAGGCAGAACTTTCAATATTTAGTCTTTGCTAAAAGAGGAGGAGACACGGTCCAATACTCCTAACATCATGTTGTCTAGTGGAAAGGAGTTTGTGAGGGATATTAAGGATGATGAGAATGAAGGGTATTCTATAGTGGTAAGACCTAAGGAAGAAGAGAAGCCACTCAAGGAGCCATTTCCATCAGAGATACAAGTATTGCTTGAGAAGTATAAAGACATAGTGAGTGATGGCACTCCTGCAACCTTACATCCTAGAAGAGTAATAAGTCATCAGATAGACTTTATCCATGGTGCATCTTTTCCTAATAAGGAAGATTATAAGCTAACCCATGATTAGAATTTTGAAGTGGCAAGGCAAGTACAAGAACTCTTGGATAAGGGCTTGATCTAGAAGAGTATAAGGCTATTTGCAGTCCCGATTGTGTTGGCATCCAAGAATGGAGGAAAATAGAGACCTTGTATAGATTAAAGGGCTATAAAAAGAATTACAATAAGGTATAGGTTCCCCATACCTAGGATTGAGGATCTCATGTAATGCCTTGGATGGGAAATAAACTTTACCAAGTTGGATTTTAAAAGTGGTTATCATCAAATCAGGGTGAAAGAAGGGGATGAATGGAAAATGACATTCAAGACCATAGATGAGTTATATCAATGGCTTGTGATGCCAATTGGCGTCACAAACACTCTGAGCACATTCATGAGGCTCATGAATGAAGTGCTCAAGGACTTCACAGGGAAGTTTGTAGCTATATATATTGATGATATACCGATATTTAGCAAGACAAAGGAGGAGCATATCAAGCATGTAGAGGAAGTGTTGCAGAGATTACATGAAGAGATTACATGAAGAGAAGCTGGCTATCAATCTTGAAAAATGTGAGTTCTTCAAGCAAGAACTAGTATACTTGGGCTTTGTAGTGTCCAAAGGGTCTTTGAAGCTGGATAAAGACAAAGTTTTAGCTATCCTAAATTGGCCACCACCTACCAAATCCACTAAGGTAAGAAGTTTCCATGGCTTATCCCAATTTTATAGGAAATTTATTAGGAACTTTAGTGGTATTTTTTCACCTCTATTAGAAACCATCAAGGGTGGGATCAAACCTAAGTTTAGGTGGACCTTAGAAGCATGGAAAGCCTTTGAGATGTTGAAGAAACAAGTAGCCACTCAACCTATCCTACAATTGCCTAGTTTTGAGAAACTATTTATTATTGAGTGTAATGCAAGTGGGATGGAAGTAGGGGGTGTATTGAGTCAAGAAGGTAGGCCAGTAGCCTTCTCTAGTGAGAAATTAAATGAAGCTAAGAAGAAATACTCTTCTTATGACTTAGAACTATATGCTTTAGTTCAGTCCCTTAGAAAATGGAGGAATTATCTATTTCCCAAACAATTTGTGGTTTTTACTAACAACCAAGCCCTTAGATATTTCAATAGTTAGGAGAAACTAAGCAATAGACATCTGAAATGGATGGAATATTTGCAAGCATTCAAATTTACAATTAAGCATAAAAAATGGCAATTGAATAAGGTTGCAGATGTATTAAGCAGGAAATTGTTGACATTCCAAGAGGTTAAGTTGAATAGCATTGGAATTGATAGTCTTAGAGATCTCTGCAAGGCAGATGAAGAATTTTGTAAAGCATATAAGGTGTGTGTTGATTTTCAGAATCATTTCCATAGCAATTTTTTTGATTTCACTTTGCAAAATGGGTTGTTATTTAAGGGAAATGAGTTGTGTATGCCAACAGGATCCATGAGAGAGAATCTCATACAGGAGAAACACAATGGGTGTTTGAGTGGTGACTTTGGTATGAAAAAAACCTTGGAGCTAGGGCAAATGTTCTACCATTGGCCAAAATTGGTAAGAGATGTTACTAGATATGTTGAGTAGTGTGTCATATGCATGAAAGCAAAATGTAATGCCCACCCTAGCATCTTCCTATGTTAGACTGACAGGATTATTGCTTAAACAATTTGGATTATATGTTTGGACTATGATCACTATTTAGTTAGCATTTTATGAAAAATTTGAGCATACATATGTATTTGGTTACTATAGTTTATTTGGAAATATTAAGTGAGTTAGCATTTAATAATGAATGGTTAGAAATGAACTATTAAGTGAAATTTTTTACAATGATTTATATTATGATCTAACCCTCCTAACACCATTATGATTTGATTTTTACTAGTTGATGTGAGTGTAGGATGAGGAGGGGCGGTCGTAATTACTCCTATGAGAGGTCCACATGATGTCGCACTCTCCCTCCTTGTTTTCCACTATTTGTTTATATATATATACATATATATATATATATATATATATATATATATAT
>MU228412.1:4279135-4299572 GCA_018584345.1 Thuja plicata | reverse complement strand
GTAATCAGATCTGAACTTCTTGACTCTTGTGGGACATTTAGATGCAAAGTGACCTATCTTATTACATGAAAAACATTTGAATGGAAGCTATCCTTCATATTTACCTTTTCCTTTCTTTTCTCTTCTAACAATCATAGCTATGATTTCTCCAAGTTCTTCATCGACTTCTTCTTTCTCATTGTGACTAGAGGTGCGTAAGGATTTCTTACCATGGATTGTGGCTTTGAAGGTTGTTTCACTTTTTCATTTAGTCTTCAATCTTGATATCTCAAATGCAGAGATTTTTCTGATTAGAGTCTCTCTTTTGAAGTTTTGTGAGAATTGCATAGTTTCCTCTAGAATACTGATCTTGTTTTCATAATCTAATGTCAAATTAGTTAATAATTTATCCATTATATTTTCTTCTGATATTTCACCACCATTGTTTCTGATTCTGCATACTGCTTCATTTATCCTTTGATTGTAAGCTCTAATGTTCTCTTTCGATAACATCTCAAGGCTATTGTATTTCTTCTTCCATGTCTTCCTGCGTGCATTTTTTTCTTGAACATCTCCTTCAAACATGTCTTCTAAATACTTCCATATGGTATATGCTTTGTCAATCTTGTTGATTTGAAAAAATTCACTCTCAGATAAGGCGCTGATTAGTGCTTCTTTGGCAATTGCATTATTGGTAAATGTTTCCTTTTGTCTATTGGTAGCATCATCCTTTGCAAGGTCTTTTAGAGATGGAATTACAACCTCTTGTGTGGAAATTTCAAAGATCTCAAATCCAATGCACTGTAGATGTGTTACCATTTTGTTTTTCCAATCCAAATAATTCTCTCCATTGAACTTAGGGCTTTCTTTTCTGAAGTAAGGCATCTTGATCTACCTTAAGATGTTAGGCTTCTTCTCAAAGGCACTTGGCTCTGATACCAATTGTTAAAATAGTCCCAAAAGATAACTAAGAGGGGGGGTGAATCAGTTATCAGTTACTTTAGTCTCTTTCTACTTCTTTAACATTAGTATAAAACAAAGTAAATGCATAATCAGATAACACATTACTCAACACACAATTTGATTACGGGGAAACCAAATGGTAAAAACCTCGGTGGGAATTAGCACCCACAATAAACTATACTTGTTTTTAATAATCCCTATTAGAAGATATTTCAACCCTGTTAGGAGTTGTACAATACAATGCAATAAGTATAGTGACCTGGTTAAAGGTCGGACCCTGTTAGGAGTCTTTTACAAGTAACCCTATTAGGGGTGGTGGACTCACTGTCCAAAATCTCATTGCTTGATGGTGAAGGCTACAACCGTCTAAATAATAGATATACACTATATTTGATGATGAGCTATAGAGTAGACCTAATATCTTTATCAATTCCAATGTATTACAATATTTTACTTCTTCACATAGACCCTTGATGAATGAACCAACTCTGATAATCTTCTCTGTACATCTTTCTTCACATTTTTTATCATTCACATTTGGTGTATCACAATTGAACTACTATAAGTATCTTCTCCAAATTAGAAGGTCATGTCGGCTCTTAGAAACAATTCATAAATATCTTAGTTAGCTTAACTAAGCATGCAAATAATATTAAGTCTACGCAAGTAAATGTTGAACAGACATGACGCTTCACTGAGTCGGCCTCACCAAATTAATCATAACTTTGCAATGATCTTGAAACAAGTTTGGAGCCTTTGGATTTGTATCATCAACTCATAACTAAACATGAATATACACATGCATATCCTAAAGATAGGTGCAAATCATGTAACACTTTATATACGTCGGCCCTAAATAGTTGTACTTCCAGAACTGTAACTGGCAATAACAAAATTACCTAACTTTACTGAAACATCATATCTGGGTTTGCGTGTATGAACATAACATAATAAACATGTCAAAAACATGTATCTATCCACGCAATTCTCCATATCATCATTTGGATATGTTCATACAGAACTACTACTATGTATTATATGTTGTCATCAATGATAAACATACAAAAAATCAACTGCTCAGAATCAAATCTCCAACACACACACACACACACACACACACACACACACACATATACATATATTTGGATACACACACATATACCTCTGCATATATAAATATTATTACTTGTGTGTGTTTTATTTATTTGTTCAAGGGTATTTTGATATTTAATAAAACATATTGAATAAAAGAATAAATAATAATTAAAGATAATGAAAGGAATCTCCTATTAGTAAAAATAGACATCTAGGAGGGAGTTGAGCTCAAGACCTCCTAGAAGTTAGGCTATTTTGATTCCAAGTCAGCTATTTATTTTCCTTGAAAGCTTTATGTTTAATCTTCTTCTTATAGGTTTCTTGGGAGACTATTTTAATTAAATTTATTAAGAAACTTTATTATGTGTTTACTAGAATCTTGGTTTGATTTTTTTTCCAACCATCTATAGAAATTGGAGAATTTGCTTCCCGTAAAGCAACTCCTCCAACCACATAGTTGGAGGATAAATCAAATGAGTTTGGAGAAATTTAGGGGATGAGAGATTTTGGAGGAAAAAAATATTGTAATTATTACAAATTGGTTTTAAAGTCATTTGGGGAAAAATTTCTCTCTATGTGTTTTATTGATCATCTTTCTATGAGTACATTTGGGAAAAATGTTTGAGTAAGGAAGAGAGGTTTGGTTTCTGGAAGAGAATCTACCAGGAGGCTACCATCTCACTCAAATCTTGGAGGTATTGCAAGGGTGTGCTCTAGGAATTATGAGGTTTCTCTGCAGGACTCCAGGTAGGATCTAGATCCAGAAGAGTTTACTTCTTCCTGTTGGTGTGTGAGTGTTTTTTTTTGAATTATTCATAAGTGTTTTCATATTAGTGTGATGATAGGATGATATATATTTTTATTAGTTATTTAAAAATATTAAAACCAGGAAAATATTATCATTCCTTTTATAATTTATTTTTATATAAATATTGTCTATTTTATGAGTGTCCAAATTATTACAAAATTGTAAACTATAACTTCAACTTTATTATTTTCTACCTTATTGTAGAGATATCATTTCAATAACCTTTTCTTTATTATTTGTTGTTATGAAGACGAGTCTGTATCTTTCTGTTTCCAGTTGACACACATTTTTCTAGTCACTTGCCATTTTTTTCTCTTCTTTATGCTCAGGAGACAAGAACCAGAATTATACATTTTATGCCATTACACCTGAATTAAAAAAGAAAACAATAAAAATACAAAATATATCTCTTCAACATATTCACACATTTTAGTTCTGTTACGTATCTAAGCCTTATACAAATATAGAATTTAAGTATAAGTCTGATACATTTAAAGTTATATTTGTATAAATAGCTTTCAAGATGTTTGAGATAGGTTTCAGCTTCATAGGAGTTAAGATGCAAATTTTAGATTTTGGGGATTTTCAAAAAAAAAAATTTCAAGATTAGCCAAATTTCAGGCACATGAGGGTTCACTAGATTTATGAACAAGTTATGGAACATGGTGTTAATGCATGTGTAAATTTATATGTTGTACCTTTATATGAATGTTTATACATGGTTTTTTTGGTATTATAAGATGTGACTCATGTGATTTTAGTACTTGTCTTATGATAGAATCCATAATATAAGGCTAGGACTTGTTTGGGTGGCCTGAGTGCACTAGAGGGTTCCCTAGACCTGTGAGATGTATCTTTTGAAAGTAATTGATGTTTTCATGGCTTATGTGTTTGGGTACGAGACTAGGTACGCTGGGTGAGTCATGCACCATAGGTGTTAGAACCCCAAAGTGGTTTCCAAATGATCCTATGGGTGGGTTAGTAAAAAGTGATAACATAATAATGAATTCTGGGAAAGGGGGGAAACAAAAGATAATGAAACAAAATATATTAATGTCCACATAGTCTTGTTGGAGTAATGGGACCATGGGTAGTTTCCAGGGGGGATCCCTATTGAGAAAGGGGGTATCGGGGTTACATGGTTGCCAGGGAGGATCCAAAAATACTAGATATATGATGACACTAACCTAGAGGGTATGCTAGAAACCTAACCCTTGTGATTAGTAATGTGATATCGTTTAATGTTTTGTATTTGTTTTCAAGTGACGGTTTGTGAAACTTTAGAATGCTTAGGGCCTTGTGAGTATCTTGGTTCTATCTCCTAGCATGGGGGGTGGAACTTCACTAGTATCACATGGTTGGTGGGAAAAAATATTTTGGGGTCCTATTCATTTTTCGTAACCTGGATGTGTTCTATTCTATACATTAATGAAGACCTTTTTATTATCATTGTTACTGAAAGAAAGATGTAAAGATATGTTGTAATGCCTTCAGGCCATTTTTTTACTTACTATTGTAATGATATTCATTATCAGAAAAATGTAATTATAAAGCAAAGCAATGTAATTGGGAGGGATAGTTATAGGGTTTAATTTAAGGGATATTATTTGAAAGATCAAAGTTGAAATGTAAAGTGTAAATATTGAATTACTATCTCTATCTCTCCTATGTTGAAATAAAATGAAATTTTTATTATGCTAAGGTTAAAATGTAATATGTAAGAATAGTTATTTCAATGTGTAGGGAACATAAATGAAATTTATATATAATTGTAAATGAAATGTTATTTTTTTCACCCTATCTCTTAAGTTATGAAATGTGAAAGTAAAGAAAGAAATTAAATTCAATTTGGATAAGTAATGTAAAAATGTTAATAAATTAATTCATTAAGGGTACCTTAAGGAAGGTAATTGTGAATGTATTAAGTATGTTATGTTAAAAAAAATATTAGTTGCAATTTTTGGTCATAAGACCTAATTAGTTATGGGTTCCCTGGTGGGGACATTACATTTGGTATCAGAGACCTTCTTTCTACACTAGGAGCTCAGGGTCTATTTATGTTTAAAAATCAAAACTTTGCAACACATTGAATACTCCTTTTAAACTTGGACTTAAAACAAATATTTCACCACTCTTCCAGGATGCCTCTCACTACCTGCAGAAGAGATAAGGATAGAGCTCAAGAGTCTTCCTTGAGATCTTACCCAGTGAGTTCCCATGGGGAATATGAGGGAGAAAACAAAAAAGATAATCATAGAAATGAGAGTCAGAGTAATGAATCAGAAGGATCCCAACTTAGACAACTTATGCAACAACTTCTGCATAGACTCAACAACCTTGAAAATAGAGTCAATGTTGAAGAAGGGAACTAAGCTCAATACCAAGATATGGAAAGAGATAGGAACCCTAGGAGAAGGTAAGTTATGCAAGAAATTGAGGACATGGATACCACTCACATGAGGGAATTTCTCAAAGTCAGGGTACAACTTTTCTATGGCAATGGAGGGGGATCTATGATGGAAACCTAGTTGTTTGAACTTGAGAGATGTTTCTCTATGCACCCTTTTAGTAGAAATGTAAAGGCCAGCTGTGCAATTATTAATTTGAGGAATTTTGCATCTATCAATAGTTTTTCATGGGAATTATTCCTAGAAAGCTTTAAGGATCAATTCATGTTTGATCAGTGGAGATAGGAAAGGGCAGAAGAATTTTACAACCATAAGCAAGCCAACATATCAGTGGAAGAGTACAATAGAAAGCTCTATGAACTTAAGACTTTCTCAAGTTTTAGAGATGATGAACCCATTATTGTCCAACACTTCATCAGAGGTCTAAATGACCAAATATCAAGAGAGGTAGCAGTCTCAGACCCCAACAATCTTTGGGATGCCATCAATAAGGCATACCTAGTCGAAAGAAAGGTCAAAGGAAAAGGTGGCTACTCTAGTGGCCAAAATTTCAACGTTGGATCAAGTTCTAAGGGAATTTTTTTATCAAGAAAATTCCAACTCCAAGAACCAGAAATCCTATTTCAAAGATGGACAAAACTTTCCTAATAAGAAATTTCAGAATAATAACCAAGGTAATGGAATGTTTCAACAACCAAAAAACCGAAGCAATTTTTGAACACAACAAAGGATTCCTCCTCCACAATCCCAAAACTCTCATACTTTTAATAGAGGAGGTTATCAACAATCCAATACTCCTCCTACAAGGAATTTTGGTCAAAGCACGGGGTGTTATTCTTGTGGAAAAAAGGGGACATTGTAGTTCATTGTCCTCAGCACATGAACCCCACCCATCAGAATCAAGTAGTTTTAGAACCAACAATAGGAGATGCTAGATGATCTCATAGGGTGTTCGCCAAAGTGGAACATAGACAAGCTGACAACCAAAACATCATCATAGAAACTTTAGGTTTGTTAAAGGGTACAACTATTTCTATTGTCTTTGAATCAGGAGCAACCCACTCCTTCATATCTTCCTCTTTGATAGAAAAGTGTGAGCTAGCGGTAGTAGGGAAAGGAGTTTAGTGGTAGGTAGAGATAGCCTCAAGAGATAAAATGACCATAGATTTGTGTGTTCAAGGTTGCAACTTGGGATTAGGAACTTTGTCTTCCAATATTGATCTTTGAGTTATTTCTCTTGGATTGTATGGGGTTGTCCTAGGAATGGGTTGGTTGATAGCTCATGAAGCTAGGATAGATTGTAGAAAGAAGCTCATTCATTGCTTGGATGATTTGGGTAAGTGAAACACAATTTTTGGAATTCAATGACCTTTTTCACTCCAGATGATATAAGCTATGCAACTTAAGAAATGCATGAGAAAGGGATGCCAACTTCTTGCAGTCTCAATTAATGATTTGACTAACAAGGAACATAGAGAAATTATACTTGAGAACCCTTTAGTTCAAGAATTTGCAGACGTTTATCCAACTAAGATTCTGGAAATGCCTCCCAAAAAGGATATTGATTTTTGCATAGAACTCATGCCAAGAGCTGAACCTATCTCCAAAGATCCTTATCGCATGACCACTCATGTGTTGAGTGAGTTAAAAGTTAAACTAGAAAAAATCTTGGAAAAAGGATTTATCAAACCAAGTGTGTCACCTTGGGGAGCTCCAGTTATATTTGTTAAAAAGAAGGATGGCTCACTATGATTGTGCATTGACTATCGTCAACACAACAAAGTAACCATTAAGAATTGGTACCCTTTGCCAAGGATTGATGATTTGTTCAATCAAATGAAAGGATCCAAGGTATTTTCCAAGATTGATCTGATGTCAGGTTATCATTAGTTAAGGATTCATGAAGCCAACATTCACCGAATATCTTTTCGTACTCAGTATGTACATTATGAATTTACCGTAGTACTACCTTTTGGTCTCACAAATGCACCATCAGTATTCATGAGTCTGATGAATGGGGTATTCAGGACCTTCTTGGATAAATTTGTCATAATTTTTGTACATGATATTTTGTTGTATTCTAAGTCAGTAGAAGAACATGAGAAACATCTTTGACAAGTGTTACAATGCCTTTGTGAGAATCAGTTGCTTGCAAACTTGGAGAAGTGTGAATTCTTTCAAACTGAAGTTAAGTGTCTTTGTCATGTTATCTCAGGAGAAGGTATAGTAGCTGATCCCACCAAGATACAAGCTATAGTTTAATGGCCAACCCCCACAAATATCTCAAAGGTTCATCATTTCAAGGGTTTAGACGGATACTACAGATGCTTCATCTAAGGATTCTCAAGAATATCCCATCCCATCACTTCCTTAGAAAGGAAAGGGAAGAAGTTTATTTGCACTGAGAAATGTTCAGAATCTTTTCATATCCTAAAGGATAAATTGACCAGTGCCCCATTTTTGGTAGTACTTGACCCTACTGAAATTTTTGTAGTTTTTACAGATGCCTCCTTGGAAGGCATAGGGGCAGTATTGATGCAAGAAGGAAGAGTTATTTCTTATGAGTCTAGAAATCTCAAGGACAATGAGCTTAACTATCCCACACATGATTTGGAGATAGAAGCTATAATTCATGCATTGAATCATTGGAGACACTTCTTATTCGAGCATTTATTTTAGTTACACACTAATCACCGAAGCCTTCAATACATATTTACTCAACCTAATCTCAATGCCAGGAAGTGTCGGTGGATAGAGTTCCTATGTGAGTAGGATTTTGAGGTCAGATATATCCAAGGTAAGGAAAATGTGGTGGCAGATGATTTGAGTAGAAGGAGACATGAGATATCCATGCTCTCCCTTTCAACTAATTTGAGAGGTCAGATCCTATAGTCACTTTCTAGAGATGCCTTGTATCAAGAAGTTAAAGATGAAATTCAGATAGTAAGGGCCTTAGAAGGAAGGTTTTCAGGGTATTCCCTAGAGTCAAATGGACTGCTGAGACAACAAGGAAGAATTTATGTACCCCTTTTAGGTGATCTTCAGAAAGTCATCAGGGTGGAAGCACATCGTGTTCCCTATTTAGCTCATCTAGGTGTTAAGAAGATGTAATCAGATCTGTGATAGTTATTCTTTTGGTCATGTATGAAGAGGGATATAGTAGATTTTGTGGCTAGGTGTATGGAATGTCAAAGGGTCAAGGCTAAGCATCATCACCCAGCCAACTTCCTTCAACCACATTTTATTCCCGAATGGAAATGGGATATAATATCTATGGATTTCATTTTGGGAATACCAGTCACGTATCAGAGACATGACACTATCATGGTCACAGTGGATAAGTTAACCCAGGTAGCACATTTCTCTCCTATGCAGTCATCCTATACTTCAACCTCACTAGCCAGAGTCTTCATGAAGGATATAGTTAGATTCCATGGTGTTCCTAGAAAGGTTATCTATGATAGAGATCCAGTATTCAATTCAAAGTTCTAGACCTCTTTGCAGCATGCTTTAGAGAATCGGTTGAATTTTAGTTCAGCATATCACCTAGAGACTGATGGTCAAATAGAGTGAGTTAATAAGGTTCTTGAGGACATGCTTAGGATGTATGTGAATGATAGACAAACCCATTGGGAAGATTATTTTTACTTAATGGAGTTTGCATATAATAATGGCTATCACAGTTCTTTGGGGATGTCACCATTTAAGACTCTTTATGGTCATCCTTGTCATACCCCTCTGATTTGGGATCTCTTGGAGGATAGAGTACTACTTATCCCCAAGATGTTGTAGGATATGGAACAATAGGTATAGAGGATTAGAGAGCATCTTATGACAGATCAGGATAGGCAAAAGAAGTATGTTAATGCTCATAGGATTGATAGGAAATTTTCTATTATTACAAGTGTGTGTGTTTTATTTATTTGTTCAAGGGTATTTTGATGTTTAATAAAATATATTGAATAAAAGTAAAAATAATAATAAAAGATAATGAAAGGAAACTCCTATTGGTAAAACTAGCTATCTAGGAGGGAGTTGATCTCACAACCTCCTAGAAGTTAGGCTACTTTGATTCCAAGTGGGCTATGTATTTCCCTTGAAAGATTTATGTTTAATCTTCTTGTTATAGGTTTCTTGGGAGGTTATTTTAATTAAATTTATTAAGAAAATTTATTATGTGTTTATGGGAATGTTGGTTTGATTTTTCTTTCCAACCAACTATGGAAGTTGGAGAAGTTGCTTCTCGTAAAGAAACTCCTCCTACCATATAGTGGGAGGATAAATCAAATGAGTTTGGAGAAATTTAGGAGATGAGAGATTTTGGAGGAAAAAAATCTTGTAATTATTACAAATTGGTTCCAGAAGTCATTTCGGGAAAAATTTGTCTCTGTGTTTTATTGATCATCTTACTATGAGTACATTTGGGAAATTTTTCTTAGTAAGGAAGAGAGGTTTGGTTTTTGGAAGAGACTCTATGAAGAGGCTACCATCTCACTCAAAGCTTTGAGGTATTGCATGGGTGTTCTCTAGCCATTGTGAGGTTTCTCTGCAAGAGTCTAGGTAGGATCTGGATCCAGAAGAGTTTACTTCTTCCTGTTTGTGTGTGAATGTTTTTTGTGGAATTATTCATAAGTGTTTTCATATTAGTGTGATGATAGGATGATATATATTTTTGTTAGTTGTTTAAAAATATTACAACCAGGAAAATATGATCATTCCTTTTATCATTTATTTATGCAAATGTTGTATGTGTTATGACTGTTCAAATTATTACAAAACCATAAACTGTAACTTCAACTTTATTATTTTCTACCTTATTCTAGAGATATCATTTCAACAACCTTTTCTTTATTTTTTGTTATGAAGATGAGTTTGTATCTTGTTGTTTCTAGTTGTCACATAGTTTTCTAGTCACTTGCCATTTTTTTCCCTTCTTTCTACTCCGGTGACAAGAACCAGAATTATACATTTTATGCCATGACACTTGAATGCAAAAAGAAAAAAAGAAAAATATAGAATATATCTCTTCAACATATTCACACATATTAGTTCTACTATGAATCCAGGATTTTTACAAATATAACACTTAAGATAAGTCTAATACATTTAAATTTATATTTGTATAAATACCTTTCAGGATGTTTGAGATAGGTTTCAACTTCATAGGAGTTAAGATGTAGATTTTAGATTTTGCAGATTAAAAAAAAACAAATTAGGCTTAGCCAAATTTTAGGCACATGAGGGTTCCCTAGATTTATGAACAAGTTATGGGACATGGTGTTAATTCTTGTGGAAATTTATGTGTTGTACCTTTTGAATGTTTATACATGGTTTTGTTGGTATTATAAGATCTTACTCATGTGATTTTAGTACTTGTTTTATGATAGAATCCATAATATAAGGCTAGGACTTATTCGGGTGGCCTGAGTGCACCATAGGGTTCCCTAGACCTGTGAGATGTATCTTTTGAAAGTAATTGATGTTTTCATGGCTTGTGTGTTTGGGTAGGGGACTAGGTACCCTAGATGAGGTGTTGGAACCCTAAAGTGGTTGCCAGATGATCCTATGGGTGGGTTAGTAAAAAGTGATAACCTAATAATGAATTGTGGGAAAGGGGGGGAAACAAAAGATAATGAAATAAAATATATTAATGCCTACATAATATTTTTGGAGTATCGTGACCATAGGTAATTTCCAAGGAGGATCCCAAAATACCGGATATGTGATGACACTCACCTAGAGGGTATGCTAGAAACCTAACCTTTGTGATTAATAATGTGATATCGTATAATGTTTTGTATTTGTTTTCAAGTGAGGGTTTGTGAAACTTTATAATTCTTGGGGCCTTGTGAGTATATTGGTTCTATCTCCTAGCACAGGGTGTGTAAATTAACTAGTTTCACATGGTTGGGTGGAAAAACTCTTTCAAGGTCCTATTCATGGTTCGTGACCTGGATGTGTTCTATTCTATGCATTAATGAAAACCTTTCTATTATCATTGTTACTGAAAGAAATATGTAAAGATATGTTGTCATACCTTCAGGCCATTTTTGTACTTAATATTGTAATGATATTCACTATCAAAAAAATGTAATTATAAAGCAAAGCAATATAATTGGGAGGGATAGTTCTAAGGTTTATTTTAAGGGATATTATTTGAAAGATAAAAGTTGAAATGTAAAGTGTAAATATTGAATTACTCTCTCTATCTCTCCTGTGTTGAAATAAAATAAAATGTTTATTATGCTAAGATTAAAATGTAATCTATAAGAATAGTTATTTCAATGTGTAGGAAAGAGATATGAAATTGATGTATAATTGTAAATGAAATGTTATTTTTTTACCCTATCTTTGAAGTTATGAAATGTGAAAGTAAAGAAAGAAATTAAATTCAATTTGGATAAGTAATGTAAAAATGTTAATAAATGAATTCATTAAGGGAACCTTAAGGAAGGTAATTGTGAATGTATTAACGATGTAATGTTAAAAAAAATTATTAGTTACAATTTTTGGTCATAAGACCTTATTCCTTATGGGTTCCCTGGCGGGGACATTACACCAAAGGAGGGATAAGAAATGTCAGTTTGTACCAACCTTTACAAGTCCCTAATAGGCCATGGGAGTGTGTGAGCATGGACTTCATAGTAGATCTACCCAAAAAAAAGCAAGGATATGACAACATTTATGTAGTGGTTAATAGATTTAGAAAAATGGAGCACTTCATTGCCTACAAGAATAATCATGATGCTATCCAAATAGCCTATTTGTTCTTTAAGGATATTGTGAGAATTCATGGTTTTCCCCTAAATATTGTATCAGATAGGGATGTGAAGTTTATGGGCCATTTTTGGAGAACTTTGTGGACTAGATTGGGTACTAATGTATCTTTTGGTTCAGCCTACCATCCTCAGAGAGATGGAAAAACTTAGGTGGTCAAGAGAGTGTTAGGTAACATATTGAGGTGCCTAATAATACAGTATGGTTAGACATGGGATGTGTTTATTCCCCAAGTAGAGTATGCATATAATGATAATAAGAACAGAACCACAGGGAGAAGCCCATTTGAGATAGTTTATGGGATGCACCCAAGAGGTGTGTGTGAGCTTAGGGATCTTGGTGGCATGAATTATAGGAGTGGGCATGCTAAGGACTTCACTCAAACCATGAAGGAGATCCAAGAACAAGTCAAGAAGACCATACAAGATAGTGCACAAAAATTGAAGGCCAAAGTTGATGAAAAGAGGAGATACATTCAGTTTGAGGTAGGTGACTATGTGATGGTTCATTTGAACAAATCTAGGTTATAGAAAGGTGTCCTACTAAACTTCATATGAAGATGGTGGGACCTTGCAAGATCATAGCCAAATATGGGGCTAATGCATACAAAGTAGACATACCTTTAGATTTAAGCATATCTTCGGTGTTCAATCTACAAGAAATGATCCAATTCAAAGGGAAGATAGATGAGAAGGGTCCAAGAATTCAATGGGTTAGTGGTGATTTTGAGGCTACTATATTACCTCCTAAGCCATAGTAGGAAGTTGACAGAGTTTTGGATTCAACAATAAAGAAGACTATAAGGCACAAGCTGTACATGGAACACCTCATCAGGTGGAAGCATAGGTCTGAATTAGAAGCCTCATGGATTACAGAAGTAGACTTCAAAAATTTGGGCATCTCTAAAAAATTTTTGTCCAAAGGAATGATAAACCTTTCATTTGTGGGGGAGTATGGTGCAGGAGCACTTAGGTAGGGCTAGAATGTAACCTAGGGCTTCTAAGTGTTTTTGTCTTGTAGTTGTCCTATCCACACCACTAGTGAAATAATAGGACTAGGTGGGTCCTAGGATGTTTGGAGTTAGATGAGGAGGTCTAATTAGGGCTTTAGTGCAATGATTTCTTATAATGTCCAAAGTGCTCTTTTGTTCCAAAGTGCCAATGTTGCGACAATAGTGAGAATGATCCATCGAGGGGCAAAATTGCACAATTAAGGGCTTATAAAACCTATTTGATGTTTAATTATCCTAACTATGTAATATTCTAGGTTCTTGAGGTGTTTTTTCACGTTTTATGCAAGAAGCACAAAAGTTGCAAAAGTTGTCAAGGTTGACATTGAGAACATTGACAACATTTTTTGTGATAATGTCTTTTAGGGAATTGGAGGGTTCTAAATGTCTAAAACTGTCATTTTAAGACCATGGAAACCTATATAAGACCTCCATCAACCTTTTGAATAGGGGGGTTAATTTTGAAAATTTATTTTAAGGACTGTGTTATCAAGGAAACAATTACAATTCTTGTATTTCTGAGCATTTTGTGTTTTCATGGATTAGATTTCCTACTATAACTATTGATTATGTTAGGGTATTATGTTTTGAGATTCTTTTTGGTGGTATATTTCTATTTGTTGTTGGTTTAGCCATTTTTCATAAATTCTTTTTGTTTCTAACTAGTCGCTGGTCTGAACCAAGCCACTTCTAGAAATGGGGTCATAAGTCCTCTTCCCACCATGGATTTTACACAAGCCTTTGGGATTGGGGAGATGACTCCTTGTACATATTGTATAGTGAAGGTGGGGCCCTGGGAAGCAAGGGAGCTATTTTTAGTGTGATTCCCTAGGCAAGCTAGAGATGCATGCCTAGGGATCACAGGAAGTTGTAGAGCTAGTTGGAGGGATTTTGGAGAATTATTTTGATGTGCGGAGGAGCCCCAACTCACAGAAGAATATTGCGTGACATGTTTTGAATGGAAAGAAACAAATTCTTTGTCCAGACAGTGTAAATGCTTGAAAACCCTAATTTTTACGTGTGATAATAGGAGCCACAATATAGAAAACTTTTGGAAGCAAGACCAAGAAAATATTTAGGGTCTTGATAAAGGGTATCAGAATCCATTTCTAGTTTTCCAACTTGTTAATGAGTTTTGCATGTTATTTGGGAAAAATGCGTGATTAGGCCTAATGCTTGTAGCCCTATTTTGGGTGAATTTGACTTGGTTCTTGGTACTCATTTAGGGTTCCATGGTCAAGGGTGTTTGTGGACATTTTATTGTATCCAATTAACCATCTAGTAGACTACCTCTCCATAAGGAAGAGTTCTTGATAAGTTTGGATCAATTTGTGAATAAGGACAAGAAGAGCACTATGGCAAGGTGTTGAGTAGTTTTGATTTCCTTGTTGGTGTACTCAAGCTGAATTGGAGTGGGATCTTTTTGAAAGGATCCTTGTAGATTAGGGTTAGTGAAGAACCCTAATTAGACTTGAGAATTGGCCTATTGAATACCCTAGTGGAGGATAGGGTAGGAGAGCAAGTCTTGTTGTTACATTAGATACAAAAGAGAGATTATAAAAATGGAATCAGAGAGAGTAACAAAAAAAAGTTTTGGTTGTTGTTAAAGTTGTTTTGGATGATTAGGGTTTTTATGATTTCATATTGAAGTTGTGATAAAAGAGAAGAGATCATATATAGAGTACAAAGTAGAGAGATTTGAAAAGGATCTGATCTGAAATCAATTTCATTCTATAGATAAATAATATTATTGTTACTTAACAGTTACAACAGGTCAAAATCATCTATCAAGGTGGACTCTAATAGGTTTTTACTCATAAATAATTTAATAGGGTGACTTATTTATTGAGGTTTTAAATCCTCTAGTGAGGTAGATCATAGCTGATCTTATTATACTCCTAACAGTGTACTAATCATTTCTAACAGGGTGAACCCTCAGAAAGGGTATTTGTAGATCTTAATAGGGAAAAATCATGTACTGCAATTATTGGTCTTGTGGATGTCATCACCACCATGATTTTTTTTCCTTCTAACAAGGTTTTCCATGTGAATAATATTTTTGTTATGAGTGTTAAACTTTTGGATGCTTGATACTATTTGTTTTTATTTGTTTATTTCAATTAGGTTAAGAATTTGCTACTATTTTTATTCAGGTTGGTGGTTTAATCATTTTAATACCTATTTGTACTGATTCACCCCACTCTCATTCACAACCTATCTAACAACTTGTATTGGAGCTTAGGTCCTTTCGGTGATAAGTCTAACAACTTGATTAAAAGATCCCTATAAGTCAACATGGATAGATATAAGTATGAGAAGCAATTTGAGGATGAAAGCCATGTTATCAATGAAGTGAAGGATAATATGAGGCATTCCCTTTCTAAGAGAAAATATCTTGCTGAGTAGTTGAGTAAAATTCAAGACTACATTGAAAATCTATCTGAAGGCACTTCATCTAAAGAAACTGAGGAAGCACTTGTATCTCTGATGGATAGAAATAGTGGACTCAAAAGTGAAGTGACAAATCTAAAAAGAGATCTTGAAAGTCATTCTGTCAGGATGGTTGAATAACTTTAGAAAATGATACTTGTTGATAGTGCCAACAAGATTGCTGAAGACACCGTTAAGATTAAAGATGAAACCTTAAAAAAAAATTGGACATACTATTCAGATCAAAACAGGAGGTTGCCACATTGAAAGAACACTTACATGATATAGATGAAGAGAAAGCTGATATTGAAAGTGAGAATGAAGGTATAAGGAAAGATAATGAAAAGATAAAAGAAGAATTGAAGGTTGTAAATGATCTACTTGATAAATTTAGGAAGAGATTTGTTAAGATGGATGAACAAATTGGAGAACATAGAATGAATGGAGAAAAACAAGGTTTAGGTTTTACAAACATTGAATCTGGTGAATCTTTAGGCACCAAGAACATCAATAAGGAAATCAATTCAACACCCAAGGTGAACATCATTAATGGAAAGAGAAAGTATAAACCAGTATGTTTCAATTGTTATAAGGTAGGACATAGTGCTAATATTTGTTGGTTTAAACCGATTGGTATAAATATCATACGTAGAGATTCTATTGCAAGATTTGAATACTCTTATGATAGAAATGATAACTACAATACTAGATCTAATGCATTTTGTTACTACTACAATAAGTTTGGGCATAGATAAAATGAGTGCAGGATGAGAAAAAAAAAAGAACCAGTGGTCATATGACACAACAATCAGAGACGTATCAATCAAAGTAACCGGTAATATGTTACTATTTCTAAATGTCACAATTATGGACACATGGTTTTGGATTGCATAATGAGGTCATACATAGACAATTTAGGTACCTTGAACCCAACATGTATTGTATGTTTGTAACAAGGCTGGTCATCTTGTTAGGTCATGTAGAGAAAGATAGTATACTAGACGTCAATAGGTGAACAATGATGAAAATGCCAAATATAAAGAAAATTTAAATGATGATGATGTCAGGAATCATATGAAGAAGACATGGGTGAAGAAAGGAGAATTAAACTCATTAGAATTAACTGAGAACTCCACAAGTCTAGGAATTGTGGAAAATCCGTCGGTAAACTAACCACATTACTTTGTTAGGGGGAGAACCTAAAGGTATAATGAATTACTGATCCCCTAACTTCATGAGTTGTAAGTTTCATATGCATTCTAAGATGCCTATCTATGAATTAATGATGGTTAGTGAAGATAGAAGTTTTTGTGTGCATATAGAGAGTGTTATGTTTTAACAGTTGTGGTCAGTAGAAAACACTATTTGACCATTATAGATATGAGAAAGTAACTATTATATCACTTATCATACCAACAAAGTTGACTAGAGAATATTTGGTTACATTCCATGGAGAGAACTATTTGTGTTTGTGGACTAATATTTCACGTTGGAGACCCAAATGAGTTGAGTCAAGGTTATAGCTTGAACTAAAAATTTACTTATAGGAATCATTATTTCTGATGATTTATTATTGATATTATGGATACCCTAGTTTTGGTAAACATCAGTAATGAACTAATACACATATTCAATTTACACTCAATGAAGGGAAATGAAAATGATCCAATGCTTGCCCTATCCTTGATACCCTATGGTGTTCTTATCACTAAATTTATTTGTTTGTTAATTCATTGTAAACTGGAAAAATTGGTAGATGATAATATCTACAATGAATTTCTTAAGTTGAGCGATGGTGTGAAGGTAAAAGAAAAACATGTCCATTTGTTTCAAAAATGTTTTTCTTACGCTGCTGTGATACCTGAAGAATTTCATACAAAATGGATAAGATATGTTTTGAGAAGATTACATGATGAATTTATTAGGATAGATAACCCTCTCAAGTTGACAAAGGAGTTAATTCATAGAGTTACTAGATTCTGTGAACTGCTGAAACCCCTACTCTACAAACTATTGCTGCAAATATGGTTACTCATCTAACCAAATGAAAACAACATCATAGAGTCATGAATATTAAGGATATAACTGACAAGGAAGTGAGATTTAGTGCAATGGTGATAGGATACAAATTATACAAATCTAGTCGATTGAATAACGTACCTAGTGGAGATATTCATGTTACATACATAATGGTGAAGGAAGATATTGAATATGATATTTTTGAGATGTTGAGGAGTCAATTCCTTGTGAACATGGAGAAGATCAATAAAGATAAGAAACATTCACTCAATATGTATCACTCCTGGTATGTATCATCACTTACTTGTAGAATCATTTTTCTAGAATAGGTTCTATTACATGGTCAAAGGATAGACTAGTAGTAATGCACATTAAACAATACATAAGGACTTTAGGAAAAAAAATTAATTCTGTTATGTGGGGTTACCTTAAGTATTTTCAAAGTAAAATGTATCTAAGAGAGATAATGCCAACCAAAATTGTTGAGAAGTATAAAGGTGATATATATTTTCTAGTAGATACATATACTTACATGATCCAAGCAATATAACCTAACACATGGTAGATACTTGTCATGCATTATGAAGTTGGTGGTGGTATAGTCATTATTCATGTTGATGATCTATTATCTAAACCAATAAATACTTGAACACCTAGGTTTGGAACTTAGGAAGAGTCATCATTAAAAATCTAGAATGAGTTGAGAGCACCAGTAATACAAAGAAAGATCACAAAAAATTGGTAATCTTTCCAAAATGAGTGGCATTACACCTGAAATGATGACAAGACTCATAAAGAAAATGGAAAGTGAGGAAGTAGGCACATCTTATATACAAATCAAGGATAGTGGAATTGAAGTAGAATAGGTCACACCTTAGAGAGTTACAAGGATTTCATTACTAAAACCATCTATATCTACTTCCACTACCTCTACTAAGGATAAGACAAAGAAAAAGACAACAAAAACTATTCAGATATCTTACAAAAGAAAGAAAGAAATGACATCAATCTATAAAAATTCAAAATTTAAGAAGGTAAATAAAAGGATATATGAGAAAAGGTCATAGTAGAATTAGAGAAAAAGTCTACTACTGTACAAACTGACAAAATTGACAATTCTATCATTCTTGAGAACATTGTTAAAGATATCAAAGAATATGTAAATATGATAAGAGCATGGACTCACTATGACAAGTTTGATGGTGTAGAGAATAGGAAGATTGAAGATGTAGTTATAAACATTACAAAGATGTAGTTTCAATTCACCTAGTAAACTTTACAAAGTTGTACCCAAGGAACTATTTAATGCAATCAACAAAAGATGGAGAGAATCTCTGAAGATTGACACACTAATGATGGAACAAGAAGTTACACTTTTACAACATGAAATATTTACCAAACATATAAATTTTATAGTTTAAGAAATGAGAGAATAATATAAGGCAATGAACAGAGCTACAAGAATTCTCATTTGAGATAATCAGTAAGAAATGAGACAGTGGATTTGTTGACAAAATTTGTGAAATATGTGATTGTTACTAAAATAAAATTGGTTGAAGAGGAAAAAAAAACAAAAGAGAATGTAACTGAAGATATTAATGAATTCGTAGATAATTTTATATTCCAGAACAAATTCTTGAGAAAGAGACATGTCATAAGAAGGATGAAGATACAATTTCTAAAAAGAGAACGCTAGATATAACCAGTGCGGTTAGCACAGTAAAGAAGAGAAAAAATAAGAACACAAATAGTTCATAAGAAGATGAAGAGGAATCTGAAGAAGAAGACATGAAAATAAATTTTTATATTAATTAGATGACCTCCAAATATCTATTAAAAATGTGACATACACTTAGGGAGAAAGCTAAAAGGAACAAGTTAAGGGAAAATAAAAGGAAGGTTAGAATACTTAAAGGAGCCAAGAACTATTGGAAAGTGATCTATTTTGCATGATGTCATTCAATTTTTGGTTTTCATTTATGGAAACACATCTGGGTTACAGATCAATTCCTATAAAGTTGAGTTTTTGTGACTCTAAAATTGACTAAGTACAGAAGTAGAGATACAAAGGTATTTTGGGTATCAAAGATTGAGATCGATGAATTATGGAAAGCAAGCTTAGAGGAAGATAGTATGGGTAGGTGTGACCTCCACCTAACATAAAATTTTTTTGGTAATGTTTACAGCAAGTTAGAGAGATTTGAAGATAGACAGACAACAATAGAAGAGTGATATAGAGAACTTGGACATAAGCGATGATTCAAAGAGTATGACATGGATTCCTGGCAATCAGAGTTAGATTATGGTAGTTGATAACCTATACTTTGATTATGTAAGAGCTATTGGAATTATATTGGAATGATGTTCTAAGAGGGGAGGGGTGAATCAGTAACTCTAAAAAATTTCTTGGTTAGCCCATTAACCCTTAATCATCAGTTTGTAAATTATCTTATCTAACTGTTCATCTTTCTTTATGTATATGTAATCATATCATAAGTTCTTTTATATGTAACCTTAAAAGAAACATTCATGAAAATAGATAACACATAACACAAGATATGATATCGTAGAAAACTCCTATTAGGAAGTAAAAAATATTGTGGGGATTGTTACCCACAAGACTTCACTATCTGTAGATAAGAAGGTGCTGGTTAAGGCTTACAATTGGTGACTTCTGATGACCTACCTTGTTAGGAGTATTACAGTGGAGATGTTAAGATCTACTTCATTTGAAGCTTTTGCAACACTGTTAAGTCTGCACTATGTTAAGAGATTTGGAAATAATGGTTAAGTCCACCTTCTACAAAAGGATTTTAGATGTGATGCACTTGTTAGAATGCAACTACATCAGTCTTTGATCTGATGGTGTATGCAATATTTAATTGCTGATAAAAGATCTAATAAATCATCATATATATATATATATATATATATATATATATATATATA
>MU228412.1:4247372-4258909 GCA_018584345.1 Thuja plicata | reverse complement strand
AGGAGACATGATAAAAGGATTTGGGTATAGCCCAAAATCTCAGGCTTTTGCAATGTGGAGCCTAAGCCCAAAAGACCAGAAGCCCCAGTTAGTAAATATTCAAGAAAATATGGTGGGTAATCAGATGATGTGGTCTGTACAAAATACAGGGGACTTAGAAATCTCTCAAATCATGACACACTGGGCTCAATTGAATGAAGACAAGACCAAACAATTGTCTTAAAGGTACAGTACTTTGTTGGAAGAAATAAGTGCATTGTCTAAGGATAGGAATATGTGCCATATACAACTATACCAACGGGACCAGATGATCAAGACATTAACAGAAGAGTTTGAGGCAAAGCCTGAGGTAGTATATGTACCTACACAACCACCACCAATGCAGATTGAAGATAAGCCTAAGTCAGAAGAGGCTGTGGAACAAAAGGTGGATGAAGAAAAGGGAAATGCAATTGCTTTGAAGGCATTGAAAAGCATACTACAACATAGAACTAAGATTCTAAAATACAAAACTGATGTTGTAGTCAATACATACAATAAATTTCCAGTATTGCATACTGAGGTAATGGGGTACCTTGCCATTCTAAACCCTTACTTCACTAAGTGGTCTGCTATGGAAAATTTATTTGAGAAGTTGTCATCTTTACAAGCCATAAGACCAGATTTTCCTTCAATAGTCACTGAAGTTGAAGATGAAATCAAAAGAGTCAATATTGCTCTCTCATTCTTCAAAAGAAAATTAAACCAGATAGAGGTTAAATTGAGCCTCTTTTCAAATGATTTTAATAGGTTTATTCCCTCCTTAAAGGGATATGATGACCAAGTAAAGGCTGTCGATGCCTGGAAGAGTGAGTTTGACAGCAAGATGCCTAGTGAAGAGGCATGTCTCTTGGGAACAGATGTTGATATAGAGGGATTCAATAAAATATTGGATGAAGCCTTCAAAGAAGAGACTGATATCAACAAATTCCTACTTGATGTCAAAAACATCACTGATGCTAGATGGGATAGATAAAAGGTGCAAGTACAGAGTACGTAGGACTTCAAGTGGCCATCAGATGATGAAGTAAAGGCTTGGAAAGTTATGACTACACCAAAGAAAAATAAGCCTGTAGTAGAAGAAGAAATCTTGGACGATGAGTAAGGTGAACACTTGGCATTGCACTGTTCAAGACAAGGGGGACAGTTATTACAAAAGGAGAATGTAGGTGACTAGGCGAGCACAACTATCCAGACTCAACATAAATACTACCATCTACCATCTATAAATCTGATTGCAGTCGCTAGATCGGGAGAAGAACAAGAAATATCTGTTTCTATCTTTTTGACTTGTTCCTTTCACCGCTTCTTCTCTCTCTTTCTTTTTGTCTCTCTTATAACTTTAGGGTTAGGTTTTCTATGACCATCCGAAGCTTTTTGCATCCTTAAAGGATTCGAAGATGGTCAAAAACCTATATATAGAAAAAGAGTTATAATTGTAGGGGGTCTTTGATGTTGGAACATTTTTGGAAAGGAGATAATATATTGGAGAATTCAGATGTTCTAGGTTTCTATCTATCTTTTGAAGTTGTATAATCTTTCATGTATGGAAAGTTGGATCATATAAATAATATATGGTGCAATTTTACTGTCTTCCATTATTGTCTCTTTATTCTCTATGTATGCTCTTTTATGTTAAGTTTACAAGGTATTCTGAAGCATTCTGGTTATTAGGTAACTATCTGATTACTTGCAAGTTTCTTTTAAGGGAAGAACTAAGTTTTGTGAGTAGTTTCAAGGAGCATACTGCTTTTTTTAGGGATTTCATACAATAGTTTTGAGGTTTCAGGGTAATTTGTAAGGAAACTTATCTTAATTGCATGTGAGCTGTAAGGTAGTTTACTATATTTTGTTTCTATGAGATCTTAGCTTATTTGACTCTATAGCCCAAAGGATAGGCACTGGTTCAAAAAATAGTTTGATAATCTATCTTTGTCTAAGTTATTCCAAAATATCAAAACCAATTCGATCAAAATACTTTATTACTAAGAACAAATAAACTAAACTTATAAGGACCTATGTCAGTAGGACATTGTCCATATTAGTAATTCCTTGAAGAGTGAATCATTAGGTTATCCCTCCTATAAGAAAAGGAAGAAGGATGGAAATCCTTGTATCACTGGTATTCGCTATATTTAAGATCATGGTTTGTATGGTTAAATCTTGTATTTGGTTATGCTTGGTCATTTGCAAGGTGATTTATAAGTTGGTTTAACAAAGGTACATAGAAAATCAGTGTCCACACTACAATATACTGTGTAAACAACAATCATAAAAGGTAAAACCTGCCTGAGTATATGTGGAGCTCAAAAATGAAGAAGGACCTTATCCAGTCCTTAGGAATTAGGATTTTCTTGTCGCTGAATTAGTATTAGAAGGCATGGTGTTCAAGTAGTTATTTCAAGCACTATGATTCATACAAGAAAAATCCCTAACACAGTGATGGGAATTTGAACATCAAATTTTATCCAGTGTCTGGTTTTTTTTCTAGAGAATTGGTTTTTGGAGGGGCACTTGGGTTTTTGGCTGTAACTTGGGCATAGAGTGTCTGTTTTTGAAAAACAAAATATCACAGGAAAGGTGTTTCCAAGCCAGACATGATGATGCTAGTTTTGATCCCTGGTTCAGCCATTTTAGCTCCTATTTTTGGCATCAAAGTTGAGGTTTTATTTTCCTCCTTCTCTACATTTGGACCTCAGGTTTTTCTCTTATTCTTTGTGTCTTTTGCTTCATTTTGTGGTGTACAGGAGTTAGTTTGATAGTTTGTGGGGGGGGTGCATATTTATTTCTACATTTTCAATTTATAGAGACCCTTCTATTTCTGTCTTATTCTATCAATGTCGGACACATACATTGTCATTCTGACTCCACATAACTACCACACATAGAAGCCAAAAATTACCAGACTCCTCATGTCATGAGGTTTATGGTTCTGCCTGGATGCAGTTTAATGAGTTCTACAAAGGCCTTATGAGGCTCTTATGCACAGAAATAGGATGGATGAGGCAATGGGCCTCATTGCCATAAATATTTCAGATGGGTTGTTGTTCCACCTGGATAGTCTGACCACACCTAGGGATATGTGGGACAAGTTTTCCACCCTATTTGGCACAATGAATTAGTTCAAGGTTCTCCAGATAGATGCAAAATTCACCTCCTTGGTACCTGAATCATTCACTAGCATTGAGGACTTCCTAATGAAGTTTAAGTCTCTTTGATCTATTTTAGAGGTTGATGGAAAGACAAATTCAGACGATGAGTGTATCTTTCTAATACTCTCAAAGCTTTGTGGCCCTTATCAGATTTTCACTTTTACCTTCTACTCCAATATGGATGCACTAGGTGCACATCATGTTATGCCCTCTTTCAAGACCTTCTGTGATAGGTTAAATTATGAGCAGTCGAATCTCAGTCAGATGGATTCTCTTATAGGTTCACAGTCACAGACATTGCTTTCCAAGTCATCTTAGGATACACAAAAGCCAAAGCCAAAGTAGATATCTGATTCCTCTTCTCAACACTCTACTAGCCCACCATCTTCTTCTAAGAAGGAGTAATAGAAGAATCAGAACCCTACATGTTCCTATTATCAGAAGGGGCCCCATGATGAGTCACTGTGTTTTCAGAAGAGATTTAATGACTATGAGAAATAGATTGCATATTTGCAAGCTCTCCTTCAGAAGAGCACTATTTTCTCTCCATCCTCTTCCACCTCATAGGGGTCTTCTTTTTAGTCTTCTGCCTCATCTTCGACATCTAGACAGGATTTTGGATAGGGTCATGCATTAGAGGCTTCTATTTCATTCCCTTCCCTGGTCCCTTGGATACTGTATTCAGGTGCTTCTCACCATATGGCATCTTCTCTAGGGATCTTCTCTTCTATTGAGGCTTCTCCTATTCCCCACATTCTCATGGGGAATAACACTATTATGCCATTCTTTGGAAAATGTTATGTACACATTTAGGATGGCACATTAAATCATTTATTGTATGTTCCATCTCTATCTGCAAACCTTCTCTCGATTTACCAGCTTACACACAGTGGATCAGGGAAGATAGTTGAGTTCACGCCAGATTCAGTCTTCATTTAGGATAGTGTGACAGGTGGCATTATTGCTATAGGCAGAGTTGATCATTCCACCCATCTCTACACCTTTTCTCACTTTTTTCCACCATCTCCATCATCAGAGCACAACTCTCCTCTTTCATGAGCGCATCATGTGGTGCAGTCAGGTCACTTGAACCTCTATATTGTTCCTAAGACCACTGTTGTGACTGCCACACCACATCTTGTTGAGGTTCTTTCTCTTTAGTGGGACTCTTCTTCAGCACTGCCAGACCCTCTAGCTCCATTCATCAAGCCACCAAGTGCAGTTGTTGAGGATTCTATAGAGGACACTCATCTCCTCTCTCATGATAGTGTCAACACACCTGTCATACCACTTGCATTGGGGATTCCATTTTAAGATCCTCATGTCTTCTCATTTGAGCATCAGCTTCGCCTTCCAGTGACACCTCATCTTTTGAGGTCACCTCTTTAGTGCTCACTTCCTTTCACTCCTTTGTATTGGTGTCATGGTGGTTTTTTCATTGAACCAGGGGTTCTTTCATTCTGGGGGGGCTTTGGAGCCTCGACCCTCTCTCATAAGGGGGTTGGCAGTATGCATTATACTCATGGCTTTGAGAGAGTCTATTGAAGTCATCCTTTCTCTTTTTCTTTCTTTTATATCTCTTTTTGGAGAGGAGTTTTTCCCACTGGGTTTTCTCCTTTATCTCTGGTTCACAGAGACTTCCTTTTATTGGGTACCTAATTAGGCCTTGTTGTCGGGACCCATTTCTTTCTTTCATAGTTGTGCTAGGTTAGCTTACCTCCTGAGCTTTTCTTAAGGGGGGGTGTTAGAGTATATAGTTTTCCTCACTTATTAATTATATCATGTTGATATTAATTATTAAGTTAGTCGTACTCTATTTTTCACTTAAGCTTTCTCTTAGGTTAGCCTTTTTCCCTTTTTAGGGTTTCATTCACCTTTAAGGTTGAATGCTTGTAATTTTTTTTTGCATACTCTCTATATACATTTGAGCTCTCACTTTTTGAGCATAGAAGGGTTTCTACTTTTTCTGTCTTTGTCTTCATTCTTTGTAACAGGTATTTTGCATGCAAACTGGTCTTGGAAGTTGAAGCCGTATTTATCAGTTTCTACAAAAGGTACTTACAGCTTGTCAAAAAGTTGGGAATGTGAGGACTTGATCTCCTCCATCATCTTTTCCAATTTCTCCTTTAGGATTTCTAGAGCCATGTGCTCCAGTGATATCCATACATGTATATCATAGATGTTGTCTACTATAGACATCTCGGGGGTTGCAATAAGACTTCTTGCATCAAAAATATGTTGCTGTAGAATTGTAAGATTAGGCAGAATGTGTGTCTGTAGTTCTGTAATCTCACCTCTTATTTGTGTTTTAGCATCCCATATTTCTTTCCTTAGCTTGTTAGCCTCTATGACCTTGTCATGATGTGCCTTTATACTTTCTGCATGTGAGGTTAGGCTTTGTGCACTAGTTGTGACATTGGAATCTATCTCTACAAGTTTGTCACTATTTTATTTTGTATAATTTTCAAGCATGCACATTTTTTGAACTAAGGTAATTGCATCAACAATCATTGTCTCTAATTGATCAATTAGGTCAGAGACCTTTACCTTGTTCAATTCCACTTCTTGGATGATTTTATCAATTAATTTGTATTGATACTTCTTTTCTTCTTGTTCTTTCATAGCTTGTTCTACATCTATATTTTGCTTTGTGATGGTGTCAGTAAGAATAGCAATTTGTTCCTTAACTGTAGCATTTGCTTCAAGTTTTAGCTCAGGAACAAGTTCTTGGAGAATATATCTTTCCTTGTCAAGTACCATTGTTTCCCTGTGTTCTTGTATCATTTTCTTTTGAATGGATTTTCTTTGACATAACACTCCAAACTCTTGAAGTTTATCACTGTCCAAAGTGGTAATATCCCAGTTTGGAACTTCTATCACTTCATCCAATGTAACAGCCAAGATGTCTTTCTTTACTATTTTCTTCTTCTTCTTCTTCTTCTTCTTCTTCTTCTTCTTTGGCTGGGTGGCAGATTGATGTAGTACCATTTTTAAAGCATGAGATTGGGTTGACTTGGTAGGTGAGGGTCAAGAAGATGAGGCATCCTTTTGTGTCTATTCCGAGTCTACCGGCTGGTTTGGTGAAGACGTCTCCTCATTTTCCTTGGGTGTATCAATAGATGTATCTTCTTTAAGTCTTATACCTTCATCCTACTTGACTCCTTCACTTTTATCTTTTTCTTCAACCATTCTCAATGTATCATCAGTTTTGTTATCTGCCTCTTTGTTTTGATCTTTTGATACTTCTTGCTGGTTATTGGTTGCATCCTTCATTTCTATATCTGTATCCTTGTGAGTGTTGGATGCATCTTTGTTTTCATCAGTACCCATATCCTTGGGTATATTATCATCTTTCTTAGATGATTTATCCTTACTTGACTGAATATCAATATCATCTATTAATATATTCATGTTTGTAGGTGTATTGACGGTTGTAGTGTTAATAGCTATATCCTATCCGTCAGTATTTCCCTTTGTAGCATTTATGTCTTCATATTTTTGAACTTCAGCTATAGGGTCTTATCCTATGGTGTCATTGACAATGTTGTCTAACCATGATGCATCATTTATTTCATCATCTAAGTTACCTTTTATTGACAATTCTTCTTTGGTAACTTCATCATCCTCTAAGCTGATGCAGATGGGGCTTGCTGGTACTTGATCATCATCACCATCCTTTAGCCAGTCCTCATTTATAATGTCACTCTATTTTTTGCCTATTATTTTTACCTCTTCACTGTCTAATGCAACTATTGAGTTATCTATTTTAGTGATAGTTTCTTTCTCATAACTTGTTTCCTCATCAGGGTTGAGTGTCTTACTCCATATATTATGCATTTCTTGTTCTAGATCTATAAGCTTCTCTTTAAGAAATTTATAAGCTCTCATTTTGGGTGAGAAACTTTTTGCTTATTTCTCCATGATTTCATTGATTTCTTCTCTCTTTGATTTAGAAGGCATAAGAGAAACTAGTACTCTTTCTCTTATCCTTTTCTCCTCATGAAGTGAAAAATTGAATCTAGAATAAATTTTAATTAATAGTTCTTGTGGAACATCACGTGTAGTGAATTATGGTGGGATATAGTTGTGTCTGCACATCTTAGCTATAAGTGCATCTTCAATCTTATTCTATTCTACAGAATCTCATCTTAACCATTTCCTAATCTTAGGATGTCCAATAGATGCAGCTTCAGAAATATACTTACATATTTCATTAATGTCTTCACTAGGTGATGTAACCTTTGCTATTTCATTTGCTTGTTTTATAGTGTCAGGTTCATCCATAGCTAATTCCTCCAAGTCCTCATTTGTATGAACAAATTTCCTCCTTTTGGCTGGTGCCCTGACTAGTTTTTTTGCCTTTGGTGTGTTAGATTTCCTCTTATACACCTTTCCTTTTACCATGGGAGAAGGAATTGCATCCTGTGTTGTTTGACTTCTTGTTCTTGACTTCTTTGGTGGAGGAGGAGGTGGTGAATCAGAATTCTCTTCCTCTAATTCATTTTTCTCTACTATATCACCGATGGGAAGCTGGTCCTTGTTGAGTTCCTCCTTACCCTCTTGTTCCTCTTCACCTTCTCTTTCTTCTTCTCCTTCAAAAGATATGTTCAATTCTTTTTTCAAGTTCTTCACCATTCTTTTTGACTATTTTACAGCATTCTTGACAACAATAATTATTTTAATCTTTTGTTTGGCCTCTTAATAGGTACCAAATCTTAGTTGCTTTTTGTCTATTGGTTCATTTAACAGTGCCTTAATGCACTCATTGGCTAATCCTATTTTGATTTCATAGTCCAATTTTGAAAGCCATGATTTCCTTAGTACTAATGCTTGTATGTATGTGAAATCAGTATCTACCATGAAACATATTTCTTCTCGATGTTCCACTATTAGACTCTTAGGAATTCTAGTTCTTGCTTGTAGCATTTCCTTTATGGTTTTTAAATACTCATGCATAACATTATCAAAATCTGTTCCTAGTGATTCTATGAATTCACCTATTTCAATGGTTATGGTTCTTCTTGTGTCCCATGCAACTTTTCCAATGGAAGGAAAGTATTCTTTAAAGTAAAAGAATATGCACATTATGAGGGAACCAAACTTACTAGTGTTTGTCCTTGAAGACCTTATTGTGCACATGTTTTCCTCAAATTGATGTAATAGGATCTCTGCAAGATCCATCTTCTTCCCCTGTTTTATAATATTGTATGCTATGCTCATAGCAGTACTAGATATGTTGTTCATTTGGCTTGCTTGGAAGATCTTATATCCAACAACACATGCTCCAAACTTTAGCTCTACATCGGTAATGGTGTTGACCTTTAGTGCTCTTTTATTTGATTTAGCACAGTCTATTTTTCCACTTCTACTAGAGATGGGTGCTTGTGATCCTATGGTTTATCAGTTGTAGGATAACTAGAAACCACGTGAATAACATCCTTTTTTATTTCCTTTGGCTTGTTTAGCCATAGAGTCTTGTTGTGGACTCTGCTAAGAACAATCTTTATCCATTCTATTTTGAAGACCTTGGGAAAATGTAGTTCATTTGTGAGTCCCTTAACTTCCAAGTGTTTGTGCTCTTCTTTGAGCTTTCTAGCATCATCACATAGTGCCCTATAGGCATTATCTAGGTCTAGAACTCCTATTTCTGAGATCTTACAGTGAATATAGGACCTTAACTCCTCTACCATTAAAACCCTAGGTGGGATTCGGGAGAATGCTCTAGAATTGTCAGGTTGTGAACCTATTTCAGGGTGTAACTTGTATTTAGGTTAAGCACATGAGCCTTTGCTGATAAGCTTGAAGGATTTCTTCTTATCATCCTTAATTTTCTCAACTCTAGAATTCGATGCCATCTTGTTTGCAATTTAGGGCTTTTCACAAATAAAATAGTGCGGTCGGTGAGTGTTATTACTTATGGATTCTATATGATTTCCTGTGAATGTGAATGCTTTGTGTCAAATTGATTTTTGCTGGGTCACTTTCCAATTTTATTTTAAATCGCTCTGGTCTACTCTGCTTTTCTCAAAAATCATGGGTGCAAAAATGAGTTTACCCATCGGGCTTTTATAACCTTTTTATGCCCTAAGTTGTCATTAATGCTTACCAACTCGTCATTATATTAAGAGTGATTTTTTTAGTAGAGACATTCATAACATATTTAGTGTTTGTGCAAAGTGTCAGGGTAGCTAGTGGTTTTGGAGACTTCAGCGATGATTGTCAGTGAGGTTGTGAAGATAGCTTTTGTTGATTCAACGTTCACCAATATCCGTCGGTTTAAACATAGCTTGTGTAATTACCGATACATTCTGATAAGTAGTGCTAACTTTTCTGTGTGTGTTCACTAATGCAAATTGTGCCGAATAACCGATGGTTGCTTTTCAATAGTTTAGCAAATAACAATGTACTGCATCTTTATTCATGCTAATATTACAATATGAACTATGTGTAATGGAACCAATGTATAATATAACTTGTCATAATGCATTTCCACACTTACTTGTGAAATCTAGTTGGATGTAGTGATGTCACCGGATCCATTGGATGAGGTGTCACCATTTTCATTGCTTATTCCAGCACCTTTAGTGTTTGTGGATTTTACCCACATCTTGTTTCTCATTCTTTTGATGTCATCAATTGTATTTCCATTGGGATGTGTGCTTGTGTCTGTCAGTTGGTGTTTGCAAATTTTTATCACATGTGCAACCTTATGACAATGTAAACATGCCATACATGGATTGGTCCAACCTCTTGACCATTTGGTCCACTTTCTCATGCATTTGTCAGCAATATGACCATACCCTCCACATGTTGTGCAATTTACCCATGTGTTATAGTCCCAAAAATATGAGTTACCTACTCTTGTTGGTTTGTAGCTTTTATCGATTTCCTTTGGTGTCCATGCCTTGTTGTTCTTTTTCCAGTATTCCTTATGTGTATGCCCATTCATCTTGCATGTAGGATAGTACTTTTCCATATAGGTTTTTCTCTTTGGATTTTTCAATTTGGATCTACACTCATGTGCCTTGTGCCCTTTTTTTTTGACATTTATAACAATTACCAATAAAATTAGATTGCGCTTGAGAAATACCTTTCATTTTGCTTCTGCAAATGTTTGAGGTGTGGCCTGGTTTTCCATAGTGATTGCATGACAACTTCTTGGATCTTGGGGTTGTGAAAGCATTCCTCTAATTTGGTTGATTAGAGGATTCACCACTCTCATTGTACCCTAATCCTTTGTAGTTGTTGACTCTTCTCTGTCCATCAAGAAAATCATCCATCCTTTTGTTGCTATCCTCAGCCTTTTTGATCAATTTGTTGTGTTGATTTTGGAATTTGATTTCATGCTTCAATTTTTTATTCTCTTCTCTTAGCTCACAAATGATATGTATTCTTTTAATGAATTCTACATTTAATCTATTTTCTTCTTGACTCATAAGAATAATCTGGTTGGTCACCTTATGGTGATGCTTAGTGAGTCTTAGAATATCTGATTCTTTCTTTTGTAGTTTCTCTGTAATTTTCCTCCTATCATCAATGGCTAGAGTTCTTTCATTTTCATCTTTTCTTGCATCATTCATGACATCAATCATTTTCACCATTTGAGTCTCTTGACCAATTTGTAGCATCCTGATTTGATCTGTCAGATGTAGATTGACCTCTTGTAGACTTGCAATTTCTTCTACTGATGTGTTTGAAGCTTTGCTCATTGATGATTCTCTTGTTTCAAAGTAATCTTGTATTTCAAATTCTTTGAAGTCTTTCTCATTTAGTCTAGTTGCCATAATCTTTCTTTCATCAAGAAATTTTCTAAGTTTTATTTTCACCTCCTTATACTACTCATATTTTATTTGCATTTGTAATTGGTCATTCTCAATATTCATGTCCAGTCCGAACTTGTCCATTGCTCTGATCTTTTCTCTCATGTCTTTAAGCTTTTCAAGGGAGAGACTTAGCTCTGATACCAATTGTTAGAATTATATTGGAATGATGTACTAAGAGGGGAGGGGTGAATCAGTACCTCTAAAACTTTTCTTGGTTAGTCCATTAACCCTTAATCAACAGTTCATAAATTATCTTATCTAACTGTTCATCTTTCTTTATGTAGATGCAATCGTATCATAAGTTCTTTCATATGTAACCTGTTAGGGATTTTTCTTGTATGAATCACAATTCTTGAAATGTCTATATGAATCCTGTGCCTATACTTCTGATTCAGGGACAAGAAAAGCCTAATTGCTAAGGACTAGATAAGGTCCTTCTTCATTTTTGAGTTCCACAACTACTCAGGCAGGTTTTACCTTTAATGATGGTTGTTAACACAGTATTTGTTGATGTGGACACTGA
>MU228412.1:4206543-4217116 GCA_018584345.1 Thuja plicata | reverse complement strand
CAAGCTTAAGGAAAGATAGTTGTAGAAGAGCTCCCTTTTAGCCTAATTCCTTCTTCCAAGATCACCAACTCTAGCTGTGTCTCTAAGTTAGAGAGTGGGTGTTCAAACTCTCCAACATGGAGAGTTCCCACTAAAAATCCACTAGAAAGCTCATGGGTAGAAGGAAATTCCTCTAATTGGTCCCTCTTTCCTAAACTCTTACACCTTACTAAAAATAGCTCCAAAAAGGGGAACTCCTAAACGGTGAATTATGTCTTAGCACAAATATGGAAGGGTGGTCTATCCAAAGTCAAGCCTCACAAGAGTTGATTTTCGTCCAACTTGGGAAACCAACATTTTGGAAGGGTCTCATGGTCAAACAAAGGCTATCCTAGGATTAAAATGGCCCTTAACTATTGGTATAACAAGTGGGCTACCTAAAAATGACCCCAACACACCCCTAGACACTTCATAACCCCTCCAAAAGTCCACCTTAAAAGTAATTTCGAAATCCCAATGAGATGACCACACCCCCATCCCCCAAACCAAGGTATGCATATGGGGATTCACTAATGTACTAATCTAGGTAGGTGGACAACCATTCCCAAGTTAACATGTCATGGCCTTAAGTACATAACACAAGTGTCAAATGACACACACAACATTTACACATCACTAGGCCATAACATATCCACTTAGGTAAAACTCACAAAGAATTAAGAAATACATTTAACGATTACACTTTCACAATCAACCAAATATATTTACAAATTAAATTATGAAACAATGAGGTATTGTCTTTCATTAGACGCAACCTTGGCTCAAACTGAGTTCACATATCCCTTTGTTTGGTTCCCTAGATAAAATACCATGGTATCTTTCCTGCACACTCAATTCAAATATCAGTAGTCTGAGGAGATAAATATACATCATAAGGCAATAAGCAATATTCAAAACTTAAAGAAAACATCAACATACTAAGTTTATTTCTAAAGATCACAAGAATACATTAATTTCATTTTAAGCATTTAACATAAGGTAACATTCACATTGCATGATATTAGAATTAAATATCCATTTCCAATATTTCTCAAATTCATCAATAACTCATAACATAATCATAATGTATTTCCAAATCAATTGTCTCAGAATAAATGTCCATAATAAAAAACATAATATAGTCCATAATGTGCATCATAAATCATCATGTGTCCAAACATCCAAAAAGATCAATCCATGACATAAACCATAAAATTTGTAAGGTCTGTAGTGCATCAAAATGTAAGTATCATAAGCTAAATCTATCATAAGAAGAAAAGCTGGAAAACTACGATGGGGTTCGGAGTGAGACCTCATAGAGATATAAAAAACACAATAATCCTATTGATCAATTGGATATGTTAGTAGAGTTTGTTTATGATCAAGTACCTAACTTGGAGAGTGAAACTATGAAGTTAGCAATGAAAGAATATTAGACTCATCGAGGTAAAAAGTTGAAAGAGACCATAACAATGGAAAAAGAGTCACTTGCAATTCTAGTGAATAGAATGAAGGAAACTCTATGGGAGAATGTAAAGATTTTTGTAAAAATTTCCAAGATTAAATCCTCTACCAAATTCCAAAATTTCCAAGAGAGGAAGCCCAACATGAACTTGATGATTTAATTAAAAAATTTGATCCTCTAACTAGTTCAGTTTCAACATACATTGCTAAGGTGAAGATGATTTAAAACAACATGGAGATGTTGCAAGAAGAATAACAAAACAAAATATTATCAATTATGGAACTACATACCTATCTATCCCCCACTATGGATCTCATGCAACAACAAGTGAGAAATGCATAGACAATCCTAAGTCAGCAAATGGTGAACACTTTGAAAGATATGGAAGGAACAACATTTGTTAAATAGGGATAGGTCTTATCTATTGAATACTTACACAAGTCTTGAAACACATTACTGAATTCAACAAAGATTCATATAAAATAAATTTGTGATCGAATTTAATTTGAGTGAGTACTTATAATCCTTTGTCATTGTTGACAAAAAGGGGGAGAATGATGTCTGAGAATGATGTATTATATGAAATAATTATTCAAATGTTGTGTAATATCAATTTATCATGCATCATTTAAGGGGGTATGCTTTAAGTATTAAGTGAGGATGATATTACAGCATGTATGCAATGCAAGATCTTTTGAGATTATTTTTAGAAGTTTTTGCCATAAATTTCAAAGGGGGAGATTGTTGGCATTATGCTAAATTTTTGGAGATGATATGAAGGGAGGTCATGAGTGGATGAATAATTGGTTGTCCTTGATGGAAATATATTCAGGTATCATGATTACAATAATCAGTAAGCATTGAACATGAATGATAAAGAGAAAGTTCAAATATGTAAGCTGACTAATGTTCAGAAGGAAAATATTCAATAGATTGTGGTAGCGGTTGAGTAAAGGAATGATGAAGATATTGCGCTTAGAGATAAATTATTTTGAGGAATATTTAATTCCAATCACAAATTATTTGGTTGAGTCATGAAAGATATTTCATTTTTATAGTAAATAAGATAGTTAGAACTCTTGGCTATGTGCAGGATCATTGTATGCCAAAAAGTGGCGATGTGAAAAATAAGTCCTGACTTGTAGACTGATTGAAAAATAGATATAACTTTCAAATGGTATATTATTTTTCAAATCTGAAACATGTTTCACATTCTATGCTTCACCTACTACAATAAAAAATTTAAAAAAAATCAATTTGATGTAGTGTAGACTAAGTTAAGGTGTTCAGACATGAGAGTTTTTATATTCTGGAAAAGAATTAGAAGAAAAACCATTATTAATTATTTACTTGGAAACAAATTAAAAACAAATATGCGTCACATTCAAATATTAATCTACTACTTATTTCTAGAATCTAGTAAAAAAATATTATCATTTGATTGTGGTTAAGGTGGTCAGACATACACCTACTTCTTATCTTTTTAGTCTTGATTGATAAACTGATATAAAAATAGCTACAACTTTCAAAAGGTATAACATTTAAAAAAAAAAAATATGACTCACATTCTATGATTTTCCTACTACAATTAAAAACTAAAAAAAAATTCAATTTGATGAAGTTTAGACTAAGTTAAGGTGGTTAAACACAGGATATTTTATATTCTGGAGAAGTTGTAGTAGAAAAATCATAATTAATTATTTACATAAAAAAGTACAAAAAAAATATGTGTCACATCCAAAATTGAGTCTACTACTTATATCAAGAATCTTATAAAAAATAATTATCATTTGATGGTGTTTAAGGTGGTCAGACATACACCTACTTCTTATCTTTTTCCTAAAATTTTCATACTACTGCATTGAAATTTGCAATTTCACCATAGAATATTTTTTTTTTTATAGAACGGATAGTAGCTTAGAAACTAGATTCAATTTGCTACAGATTCTCTTCTTAAACATTTTTGATATAATATGGATAACTTGTCCAAATTTTTATGTCAACTTTCCTAACCCTGATTTTTTAAATTTTCATTGTCACTTAAGGCCTAGTTTGGCATACCATGATCCTACACATGCCCTCTTATGTTCTTGAGAAACTAGTTAGGTTATTATAGATCGGTGAGTAGTAATGTATATGCGATCATTTCTAATGGTATGATGACATGGAATAAAGGTTGTACATCTAATATATTTGTATTTACAAGATCAATGTAAGCATTTAAGATAGATTTAAGGAGTTGCATCGAAGGATTAAAAGTATGTTTTATTCTCTTGGAGATATAAACTTCAGGATCTTATATTGACCTAACAGGGTCATGGTAAAGTGTTTATTTCATCGATATTATCAATTAGACACATGGTGTTGTAACATGAAATAAATTTGAAGATCAATCTTCAAGTGGTGCAATTTTTTTATTTAAGGAAATAGAAAGAGTAACAAAAATGAGTTGTTGTTGTTAAATTCTTTTTGGATTATTAGGGCTTTAATGATTTCATATTAAAGTTGTGATCATATAGAAAAGAGCATATATATAGTATAGAGTAGAGAGAGATGAAAAGGATCTGATAGGCAATTAGCGTTATTCTACAGATCCACAATCTTGTTGTTACCTAGCAGATGCAAGAGGTCAAATTCCTCTAACAAGGTAGAATCTAACAGGTTCTTATTTGTAAATACTTTAACAGGGTGACTTCTTTATTGAGGTTTTAAATCTTCTATAAAGGTAGATCATAGATGATCTTATTGTACTCCTAACAGTGTACTAATCATTTCTAACCGGGTGAACCCTCAGAAAGGGTATTTGTAGCTCCTAACATAGGAAAATCATTTATTGCTTTTATTGGGATTGTGGTTTTCATCCCCACCATGGTTATTTTCCCTTTGAAAATGGTTTGCACGTGAAAAATATTTGTGTTATGAGTGTTAAAATTGAGTGTAATTGATAGTGTTTGTTGTTATTTTCTATTTCATTCAGCTAATTTAAAGTTAAGAAGTTGCTAGTTTAATTAGGTTGGACATTAAATTAGGTCAATACCTATTTATATTGATTCACCCACCTCTAAGTCACAAGTTATCCAACATGAATTACAAAATAAAATATATAATCACATGATAACTCTTTTAATTAAAGTGTTTAACTAATCATTTCCAGCCATGAGAGCGTGTATCTAGTGAAAGAAAAAGACAGATATCCACAACATATAAGCACAAGAATAAAGATTGCAATAACATCCATTGAATATAGATATTCTCCATAGTCTAAGTTCAAATACAAAATAAACCACACATCATCATAAATAATCATGTCACATCACTAGCGTCAGCATGCAAATATGATAAAATTGAATAGCAACATCATCTAGCATCTAACAACTATGATACTGACAATTGAACACATTATCAATAATATTAAAGGTATTTGTAAGGCGTACTGGACAATTGAACACATTATCAATAAGATAAAACATATTGAATCAAATTTTTCCTCATTCTATGCAACTCATAATTTTACGGAAACCAACCAAGTGGCAGATAGCATTGCCAACTTGGGAGTTAAGAATGAAGTCACATACAAATGGCACGAGAACACAAAAAACAAATATGAAGTGGAATCATTGCTCAATTATGATAGGTGAAATTAATAACATTAATCATTCTGGTTAATGATGATATGACCTGGGGTACGGTGACGGTGTTTTATCTCATCATCGGTAGCATTTGTGATTACTTCCTTCATACTCAAGCTACCTGGGATTTCATTAATAACTCTATAATTTCTAAAATCTGCAACTGCATTCAGAAAAATATTAGTATGAAATAGAAATGTGAAGGAGACTACACTAAGCCTGAAGAGAATGAAGATATGGGGGGTGATTTGAAGAGAGAAGAACCAACGGTTTGTAGTTGGAGGAATGAAAAAGAGGTGTGGAGAAAGATAAAGAAGGTCAAATTCCATAGATATTTGAAGCGCCTTCATGGTAACAACAAAGAGGTTATGAAAGCCTTTGTCAGTGGGTGCGATAATGGTAAAGTGAACATCCTTGGCAAATCTATCAAGCTAACTCTGGATTGTTTGGCTGAAATCACGAGCCTTCCGCCAGAGGGAATGCAATTCATTAAAGATAAAAAAGAAGGCAACAAAGGGTACAAAAAATTCCCCAAAACTGATGAGGAAAGGGCAATGCTGGTGAAGAAAAATATGGACTACGTCAATCTGTCAAATATTAAATGCATTTGGGCATTTGTGATAAGGGCAATCATGGAATATTTTACCCTGGATGACAGATTCTCTAAGGTATACAACTATCACTTTGTCTTGGCAAATCACTTTTATCATGACATTAGGGTTTGTTTTCCCTTCTATCTTTTAAGTTCACTCAACCAAAGCATCATTGATCATATGGGAAAGTCTTCCCCTATATTACATGAAGGTCTTATATTGCTGATAATGGATTATATTAAAGACCATATCCCTGACCCTATCCCTAAGAGAATTAAGAATGTTAAAAGGAAGAGCATGAATATGCCCACTTGTAAGAGCCCTAGTAAGCCTAAAGATTAAAAAGATGTAATAGCCCTGTTGAGCCTAATATCTCCTTATATATCTATGATGATATTGAGGGCATGAAAATAGACAATGATCAGGAAGTTGTCTACTCTGAGGATGAGGGTATCATTAGACACCCAAGAAAAAATATGATATTAATACTAAAAATAGTAAAGTTGAGTTACTGGAGGGTAAAGGCCAGAAAGAGGAAGACCAGAAGATGGAGAACATTATTCTTGAGGAGATCATGGTTGAAATTGAAGATATCAACGACACCCACATTGAGGACCTCACTACCAATAATGAGGTGGACAAGGAGCAAGAAAAAGGAATTTAGGATTCTAACAGGGAATCGGGGGATAAGAATACCCTTATTGAGAATCGCGATGGTAAAACTGTTGAGGAGGAGGAATAGAATCAAGATTGTCATGTCCCTCATAATGTGAAGGGGAAAATGGAAGTTTCTAAGATTGAACAGGTAAATAATAAGAAAGAAGAGGAGATTACTATCCCTGATGAGGAAAGTATTAAAGCTGTCAATGATGAGCACAACCATGAAATCCTAAATGATGAAGGTGAAGTGAAGAATGATTAGAAGAGTGGAAGCCTTAATGATGAGCTCCATGAGAGGGAGGTCAATGTTAAAAGGATGGCCTCTCTTACCTTCCTTCAAATGGCTAGAAACAAAGTGGAGAATAACTAAAAAATGGATAAGTGGATTCAGGATGACATCAATCAAATGAATGCTAACCATAAAAGTATGGAAGATAGACTTTCCTTGCTAGAGGATATAGTGGAAAAAATGGGCAATGACTCTATTATGTATCAGCAAGGTAATGATATGTTTGATAAGGTTAACAACATGGATAAAAAGATTAGCATTCTGGTAGATAACAGGCTTAAAAATATGACTGATAAGATTAACAATAATAATGCACTTCTAAAAAAACATACAAACATCAGCAAAATTGGCATGAAAAACTTTGTGGATAATATGAATTCTCTTTATAATCTTCTTGAGAGTGACTATAATGACAAGGTAAAGAATGAGAATGAAGACCCCCAAGAAATTCAGATCTTGGGTCCTGGATCTAGGACACGCTCTAGCACAAAAAGGAAATCCGATATCCAGGCCAAAGATATTACCAAGCTGAGGGATTCGATCCAGGGCATGGAACTTTAGATGGTCGAAGTTCAGATACTAGAAGACCAAATGAAAACTATTTAGCTTCTTGGCTAGAGGTTGTTGGTTGCTAGAAGATTTTTGTTCCGTGACTGCTGGGAGTTTTTTCTATTTGTAGTTTTCTATTTTTCTTTGTTCTGAGCTCTAAAGTTCTATCTGGGTTTTAGCCCTTTCTCGGTGTACTATTATGCTTGACAGCTCATTGTTTTTCTTGTTTCTTCTTGTTTATCTTTCTGTTTGTATGTAAAGGGTTTCAGAGTCCCTTCAAAACCTGTCGTTACCTTAATAAAAAATACCTATGATACTGACAATCAAAATAATCTAAAGTCGTCAAACCATCTCATCATGAAAATATTCCATTAATAATCAAAGTGTCTCTAGGATCAAAATAGCCATGGGATAGAATGCAAACATGAGAGGCACCTCATCTTTTCTAAAGTCAAATTATGTTTTTGTCTCATTTGAATTGTAAATGGGTTGATAAGAAAGTTTTTGGCTTGTCACAATTGGTATGATGACTAAATGAACCTAAGTATGAAAGGATATATTTTAAATGCTCTTGTTTTTGGATTTTGAAGATTTTGGAATGATATGTAACTTGGAGGATGATTGTGCAAGGATAGAAATTATGTTTTTTGGACTTTGGACTTTGGGAAAAATCTTGCAAATGAAAATATATGAATATAACCATAGGAAACTAGAATAGGACCTTGAATTTTGAGGATCAAAAGGACAAAATTAAAGGAAAAATGACATGGTCAAACCTATCATGAAAAATATTAGGTATTGACTTAAATGATAGAAGGAGAAAGGAATAATATTGAAGAAAAGTCAAGATCCTCTTCCAGTTATAGAAGGAAAGACTCTTGGATTGGAATTTTTTAGATTTTGCAAAGTTTTGAAAGGTTATAAATGCAAAATGAAAACATGAAACTATAATGAGGGTTTATTGAGGAAAATAGTGCAAGGATTTTAAAGGTATGAAATGAGAAGGGATAATGCAAGATTTTCAAATACTTTGATATGAGAATGCAAAATTAGGATGCATAATGAGTCAACTAAGTGCCATCTCTAGTATGAAGTGAGGATTGTAAGCATGCCACAAGGATCCAAGGAGGAATTTTGAAGTTTTTTGTTCTTGGAAAGATTATGAAAAGGTGTTTGAGACAAATTTGAGTGTTTTGAAATGACCATGACAAGGTTTTGAACATTTTACAAGTATTTTTTAATTAGTTTTGAGCATTTGTAAAGTGAAAATGTTTGAAATGTTTGAATCTTTAGCACTCACAAAAAACACATCAAACATAATGGTTATTGTAAAATAAATGAATACGCCACAACCTAGGTTAGTTGGGATAATACTCACTAAACTCCCACGTGAACAAGTTCATTCTCACTTACTCATAGCAGAGAACCTATAATCTTGGTAGCATGGGTTCCCGCTTACACTACACTCACTTCTCAGGCATACCAAGCTTCAAATCCCAAGGTTCATAACATCCCAAGGGAATACTATATCTACTAGGCTCCATGATAGTGTGGGATGGCTTTGGGGTTTACCCCCACGCCAGTGAATAGAATTTTTTATTTGGTCCATGAAAACAAAGGTGTTTAGTCAAACCATCTATTTCAAGGATAACTTGTGAATCATACAAGGCAATGTGGTAGTGCAAGTTCTATTTAGGACCTATTTTCCCCCAAAAATACCAGGAACAATCTATCTTTATCATCCAAGACTTTAATATCAAGGAGGGATTACATTACAGTGGGTTGGAAGAGGTTTTCTTTGCCTTGCCCACAGTTGGGTCATTCCCTCTCACCAGTTATGCTAAAGCACTTGGGAGGTGCACCCTCTAAAAGACTAAATAAATTTCTCATCACCCAAGGTCTGTGTTGATGTTTATAGCTTCGATCAGATAAAATGATCTTAAACATTGAACTAAATAAACATCATTGAATTGATAATATTATTATGAGATAATATTATTCTATATCATATGCCTATATATATATATATATATATATATTGATACACACACACACACACACACACACACACACACATATATATCCAATGTATAATATATTATATTTAATGAAATAAATAATATTTATGATGCATATTGGTTGATATTAATAATAATATTCATCATATTAAAACAGACATGTATTGGTTAAACAAACTAATTGGTGTCGATTACAAATCTTATTTGTATCGACCAAACACCTTGCATTCTGTTGAGAGACCGATCGGGTGTTTGAATATATTACAAGTGAATCGATTTGAATCAAAAGTTAATGCATGGTTATCGAGCAGTTTACATATGCATTTATTTGGACTGTTAGTATATACAACCCGTGATTTATCATTGCTAAGAACTTACGGTGAAATATTTGCACTGATTAATATGTTAACTGCCATAAACACCGATTAGTATTATCGGTTGGTAAAAACAGCATGAGTTATGAAGAGACATGGAAATAAAGAGTCATGTCTCCTTAAGGAGACATGTCTCTATAATGTTATGTCTCACATATATATAATCATTTGTTGATTGATCAAAGACAAGTATATAGAATAAAAACAATACAAGTCTCATTTATTCAATCAGCAGAAAATTAATATTAACATATTTATATATATCTGTTACTATATATATATATATTGTAAATAAATACATCACCTACATTGAGGTTAAATAAGAAATAAATTAAAAGGACATATATATACTGATCTAAAACTTAACATGGTATCATAGCCAGGTTCCTTCGTTAAAGTTTAATCGCTTGAATAGTGATCCATTTGAATTGAAGGAAGTTTAAAAGATCAATGTTTAAATTATATATTTGTTAAAAATCTTATACCAACAAAATGGTGAATGGAATGAGACTTGAAGATAGACTTGAAGGTGCTTCAAACTTTGAACCTTGGAAACTTCGGATGATGCTAATACTAAGGAAAAATGAATTAAAATCAATTGTAGAAAATCCTCCTAAATCTAATGAGAATGACGAGGAGAGAAAATGGGCAAAGGACAATACCAGAGCAATGGAACTATTAGTTGATGGTGTAAAAGATCATTTACTACCTATTATCACAAAGCTAGATTCTGCATATGAAATGTTCAAAGCTCTTGGAAACATGTTTGAGATCAACAACACTAGCAGAATTCTCTCTCTTAAAAATCAACTCTCTAATATTAAAATGAATAAAGGAGAGACCATCAACTTATACTTTATGAGGATAACAAAATTAAGAAACCAACTCTCAACAATTGGTCACATCTATGATAATAAAGAATTGACTATGGTAACTCTAAATGGACTCCCAATGTCATGGGAAAACTTCAGACAAGGA
>MU228412.1:4186473-4197954 GCA_018584345.1 Thuja plicata | reverse complement strand
ATGGGATTCTGATTAAGGACACAATATATAGAGTTGCAATAGAATATATGATCAGTTAGGATCAAGTAATCAAAGCCAAAATGGAGATCTGAATCAGAAAAGATAGTTGCTTTTCAAAACAGGTCAATCCATTGATACTCTCTAACAATTGTAGCAGTGATCTTAATCTCTTAACAGAGTAGACTTAATAGTATTTTGTAAATCCTCTCACAAGGTAACATTTCTACATTGAAGTGTTTGAAGACCTCTAACAAGGCCACTCCTTATAGGGTGATTAATTCCCTTAACAGGGTCACTCCTAACAGTGTGTTTTTGTAACCTTCAATAGTGTTGGCTCCTAACATGGCTCACTTTAGAAGAGTGAAAAATAGTGACTAGTTCTAATTGGTGGTTTTTCCCATATTGGGTTTGTAAGTTAAATCTTAGTGTTATCTGTGTACTTGTTATTTTCTTTATTATTTATGTTTATGCAATTAATTACTAAAGGATAATAACAGTTAATATCTTAATTTTTTCTGATGCAGGAGCTTCAAAGGGTCATAACTTTTGACTCAGATGTGGGTTTTGGCTGAAATTTTACAAGCAGATTTGCGAAGAAGAGTTAATGACATTTCCAACATAGCTAGCTCTATTGGTGGCCATTTTGACAATTTTTTGGGAGCCTAAATTTTCATCTTGACCTCCAAAATTGACTTTTTCTATTTCTTTCAAATTTTTTGAGTTTTGTTTTTTGTAATAAATTCAAAATCATGTTTCTAGTTTCGTGGCTTAGTTGGAAATTCGACTTCCCTTAGTTGAGAGCTTTTCTTGGGAAAAATTGGGATTCATAGGATGAGTTTTGAAAATTACCAAAAATTGAAAAATCTATTTTTCCCAAAAATCTATAGAATATGGTAATTTTCGGAATTATATTAAGTAGGAGTTTTATTTCATTGTAGAGGTAGAGTAAGCTAGAGAAGTTAATAAAGAATTCAAATTTTGTAACATTTTGTTGTGTATCTTCTGAATAATTTCTCTTAAGGGTTTTTGGGCTACATCATTTGGTATCAGAGTGGGACGATGGCTGGAAGAGGAAGAGGAAGAGGTAGAGGTCTTACCCAAACACAGAGAGATATGATAAGCTTGAAAATACAAGTAGAAAAACTCACGAACCAATTGGAAAACCAATAATTACAAAGAGAATAAGATGAATCTGATGGAGAGGCAAACCAAGGAGCTGAAGGAATAGAAGGAGTGAGTTTCAAAGAGAGACTGCTTAGAGTCTTGTAGGAAAAAATGAAGCAATCAAGGTTGATGTTTCAGACTTTTCAGGTAGTCTTAAGCCAGAGGAAGTGATAGATTGGTTAAACAACATGGGATAGTTTTTTTAATGGAAGTTTATGATAGAAGAAAAGAAAATGAGGTTTGCATACACCAAGCTAAAGGGACATGCGATGATCTGGTGGGATCATCTCCAAAATGGAAGAACAAAGAAAGGGAAGGATAAAATCAAGAAATGGAGAAAAATGTAGAAAAAGCTAAGAGAAAAATTCTTAGCTGTGGATTATGCACAAACACTCTTCCAAAGGTTTCATAATTTGAAACAAAATTTGTCTTCTGTGATAGATTATACAAATGAATTTTACAAGTTGTCCATCCGTATAGAACATCAAGAAAGTAATGAACAGATGACTGCAAGGTATTTAAATGGTTTGAAATACACTATTCGAGATGAGCTAAGCATGGATCGGATCAATTGTATGGAGGATGCCTATAAGTTGGCTCTAAAGGTTGAAGAAAAAAAAACTAAGCAATATTAGAGGAATAGAGGAGGATGAAGAGGGACATCAACTCCATTTTAAGAAGGCTCAAGTTCCCATCAAGGGAGTCAGAAACAAGAAGAAACCCATTCGAATCCATGGAATCAACAAAGAGGAAGCAAGTTTCAATGTGGTACAGGCTATGGTAATGAAAGAGGATGGGAAGGCTAGAGAAGACCATTCACTTGTTTCAAATGTGGAGAAGAAGGACATGGGGCCTTCGAGTGTTCCAATTTGAACATGCAATCTATGGAAATCAAGGAGGGCCATCTAGACTGAACCTAGCCTAGGTTGACAATGAAGGATTAGAACAATAAGTGTCTACACATATCAGAGAAAGTCTCATGATGAGGAGGACAATGATTATTCTAGAAAAGGAAGATATAGAGGAGGAAGGTGCTGATGATTTCGGGCTGAGAACTAGCATATTCCGAACAAGATGTACCTCAGGTGGAAAGGTATGTCAAGTAATTATTGATGGAGGTAGTTGTGAGAACATGGTTTCTAAAGCAATGTTGGAGAAAATAAATCTCCAGTGAGAAAATCACCCTCGTCCCTACCAGGTACCATGGTTCAAAAGGGGAAATGAAGTTACAGTAGATAAGAGGTGCCTTGTTAAATTTTCCATAGGAAAAGTCTACAAGGATGAGTTATAGTGTGACATGATTCCAATGGATGCATGCCATGTCCTATTAGGTCGCCCCTGGCAGTATGATAGAAAGGTTATTCATAATGGAGAGAAGAATACTTACACCCTCTGGAAGGATGGATCTAAGGTAATCCTGTTACCTCTTAGGAATGAAGGAAAAGCTGAAAGCATGCTATCTAAAAAGGAACTTGTCAAGGAGATGAAAGTAATAGGGTGTTTTTATGCATTGGTAGTGCAAAGAGGGAAAGAGGAGGACTTGACAATACCGCCAGAAGCAGCTGTAGTGTTGGAAGAGTATTCAGACGTCATTCTAGAGGAACTACCTAATAGGCTCCCCCCAAAAAGAGATATCCAACACCATATTGATATTATCCTAGGAGAAAGTCTTCCCAATCAACCGGCTTACAAAATGAGTCTAACACAACATGCAAAACTAAATAAATAGGTAACTGATGTGAGGCCTCACCGCAAACCCCATCATAGTTTTTCAATTTTTCTACTTATGATAGATTTAGCATATGATACTTTACATCTTGATGCACTATGGACTTTATGGATTTTATGTTTTATGTCATGGATTGATCATTTTGGATGTTGGATACATGATACTTTACGATACACCTTCTGGACTATATTATGTTTCTATTATGGACATTTATTTTGAAACAATTGATTTGGAAAAATATTATGGTTATGTTATGGGATATGGATGATAGGAGAATTATTAGAAATGAATATGAAATTTAGATATCATGCAATGTAAATCTTACCTTATGTTATATGCTTAAAAGAAATAATTATATTCTTGTGATATTAAGTAATAAACTTAGTATGTTGATGTTCCCTTAAGTTTTGAATATTTCTTATTTCTTTATGATGAATATTCAACTCCTCGAACTACTGATATTTGAATTGAGTGTGAAGGTATGAGACTGGGGAACCAAACATAGGCATATGTGAACTCAGTTGGTTGTGTCTAATGAGAGACAAGACCTCATTGTATCATGATTTAATTTGTAAACGTATATGGTTTCTTTTTTGAAATGTATTCCTTAAATGTATTTTCTTAATTTCTTGTGACTATGCCCAAGTGGATATGACATGGTCTAGTGATGTGTAAATGTTTGTGTGTGTCATTTGACACTTGTGATTTTTACTTAGGACCATGACATGTCAACTTGGGAATGGTTGACCACATACCTAGGTAAGTACATTAGTGAATCCCCATATGCATACCTTGGTTTGGGGAAGGGGGTGTAGTCATCTCATTGGAATTTTCGTAAGTACTCTTATAGTGTATTTTTGGAGGGGTTTAAAAGTGCCTAGGGGTGTGTTGGGGTCATTTTTAGGTAGCCCACTTGTTATACCTATAGATAAGGGCCATTTTAACTGTAGGATAGCCTCTGGTTGACCATGTGACCCTTCCAAAAGTTGGTCTCCCAATTTGGTCGAAAATCAACTCTTCTGAGGCCTGACCTTGGATACACGACTCTTCCATTTTTATGCAAAGACATTACTCACCTTTTTAGAGTTTCCCATTTTGGATCCATTTTTAGAAAGTTGTAAGAGTTTAGGGAAGAGATACCAATTAGAGGTTTTTCCTTCTCCCCATGAGTTTCTAGTGGCTTTTTAGTGGGGACTCTCCATGTTGGAGAGTTTGAACACCCACTCTCTAACTTAGAGACATAGCTAGAGTTGGTGACATTGGAATGAGGACTTAGGCTAAAAGGGAGCTCTTCTACAACTATCTTGCCATAAGATTCGATCTAGGTTGGTGGAATTATTGCAACTAATTTCTTTTAGTTCTATTTTGTGTTTGCAAGAGGGATGAATGTTGTGTGTGTCTTTTGAAAATATTGTAGTTATGATCTTGTAGTACATTTTATGTTATTGTTGTTGTGAAGTATTTGTTTTGATTATCCTCTTGTAAGTGTTGTTAATGGGAGTCTAAAGGCTCACTCACCCTTGGGAGGGAAGAGTAGCCTTGGGGGTGAAGGATTTTTTCAACCCTTGGTGTAGATTCTCTCCTCAAGGAGGAGAGGGAAAAATCATGGAGTATGGGCTCCATGAAGCCTCCCTTGTTGTTACTTCTTTTGGGGTCATAAGGGCATATTGTTGATCTTGGGTTTGACAATGAGAAGGAAAGTGTTTGGAAAGCCAGGTGAGGGCTTGGTTATAAATTTTGCGTTTGGCCTTCTCCCTTGGGTATTTGGTCAACTTCACCCCATATAGGGTTATTGCGAGACCCATTGTGGAAAGCCTTGGTGGGGAGTTTTGTGAGTGTTACTTGTTTTTCTTTTTGTTAAATGTTTGTATCCCTCCTTTGTTTGGTTACCCAAGCTCGGGGCTGGCCTCTTAAGAGGCGTAGGTTGAATGGTGAGCAGCCCATCGTCCCATGTGTTTTTCTCTTGTTTTATGATTGCAGATTTGTGAAGTTGGGAGCCACATTGAAGCTTAGTGTTGACCTGGGAAGAAAGAGACTTATTTATTTATGTACATGTAAAGAGCCATTGGCCATTGCTAGAATAAAGTATTTTATTTGAGAGTAAATGTATTGAGCCATATGGGTAAAATTTATTCTTTAGACATTTTGTAAGGATCTATTAGTTATGACATTTCCATATTTTACAGTTAAGCTCATGAGCAAATAAAAATTCCATACAATGTTTAGAACAATGTAGTGTAAATCTTGTTTTAGTTTTTTTTTCTTTAGAGGGAACATATAAATGAATAGATGTACTTGATATTTTAAAATCCCAATGGTCTAAAAATTAAATTTGTGCAAGGTTGAATACTAGATGAAGAGAAAACTATCTTGGTTTTAGACCTAGTTAGATTAATATGTCACAAGAGATTTAATGAAAAAAAAAATGGAAAAAAATAAATATACTTCCATATGTATATAGGAGCATTTATATATTTTTATTCTAACTTCTCTCTCCCTATCTCAAAATTTAGAATATCTCTCTCAAATTTAAATGTATACATCTATCTCTTAATATTTCCTAGACTTTCTCCCTAGTATGAAAGTTAATATTTGTATTATGATGAGGATAAGAGTTAAATCAAGCTGATATATATATATATATATAGTGGTGGGGCTATGGGGGCGACGCCACCACAGGGTAGATCATAGCCCATAAAACCCTCCCCATTGCAATGCCACTCTCTTGCAGATCGGTCGACACCCAATAAACCCTGCAACAAATAAATGAAAAAAAACAACATGCCTTTTATAAAGACATTCATATAAATATGTATATTTTAATATATACAATTACAGAGATGTAAGTGTATGTATATATAAACATTGAAGGATTCCTTCTTGCCCTTCTCTCATGGCTGCCACACCTGCACATTTTCTTGAAGAAACAAAAAAAAAGTTGTTGCATTTGTGGGTGCAAAATTTTGGGCATGACACTTGGTATCAGGGCCACATTTCAACACTAGAACCTTAAACCCACTATGTTTCACAAACTTTAAACACTTGTTTCAATCTTATTAGAACAAATAAAACTTAGTTAAAATAATCACAACAACTTTAAAACATTATCTTCATACTACGACATCACTTTCAACTTATACCCTTTTCATAATTGTGTAGGATGCCTCTTGTAACACGGAAAGCTCATGCCCGCGGATGAGGCCATAAGCGCACTCCTCTAGTATGAGTTCAGATAGAATAGAATGTAGGGGTGCTAGAGAGGAATAGAGATGTCCTCCCGAACAACCCCCGAACCCCAACCAAGATGTACTAAATGCCCTTCAGAATCTAGTTGGAATCATCTTGGACAAGATACCATAGGATAATCAGCAGGTAGGACTTGGGGGTGCAACATGTGAGCATAATAGAAGTCCTCCAACTAGGATTGTGGAGGACTAGGCTGACCATGAGGGTGAATCAGTATAGATGCCACCTCTAGAGGAAGTTTTTCCACCTTATGAGAGGGTACCCTGTGACATAGGGGACCACATCTAGGAACTTATATACCTTAACCCACCACCATTTTCAGGAACCATGAGTGGGAGTGAGGCAAAGGATTTTATTTTGAGCCTCGAGAGGTGTTTTGGGTTGTGCCCATATAGGAGAAATACGAGGGAATGCTTTTCTATCCACTTGTTGAGAGGATCATCAGCTATATGGTGGAGGATAGAGGAGTTAAAGCGTAATCTGTCTATGGACACCCTCACTTAGAGAACCTTTTTAGAGAGATTTAGAGTCTGTTACCTATCTGAGCACTATAGGTAGCGATGGCTAGATGAGTTTCCTGATCTTTAGCAGAGAGGACTCACCATCACACAGTATGAGTGTAAGTTCTTGGAACTTCTACCTTATGTAGATTACATGAGAGATGAGAAGATCAAGGTCAAGTGTTTTGTAAGAGGATTGAATAAATCTATATCTAGGTCAATGTGCATGACAACACCATGGAATATTTGAGAGGTCATGGAAAAGGCCTTGATTGCTAGGGAAATTCAGGGTAGAGGATAGGATGCATAGGATCAGTCTTAGAACCGAAAAACCATACCACATAATTTAGGGTATAAGAAAATACATTGGAAGGGAATAGCAATAATAATAACAATAACATGCATTTATTAGGGTCCTACAAACCCCCTCCATCTAGGTAGTAGTCACATCAGGGATAGAGACAGAGGGCTCCTCAGGGGCAATAGGGCTCCAAGCCCAAACAGTGGTAGTCACAGGCTCCTAGTAGGGACCAGAGATCACAAGCATCATCCACACCCCCAACTAGGACTCAGCAGTCCTCCAGGGGTGGTTATTGTGGTTCTAGCAGGACAGGGGGCTCACAGTTCTCTAGACCCCAGGGTACCCAGTTTCAGACTCAAGGACCATGCTACTCTTTTTGTGGCATGGGGCACTTGGCTAGGGATGACCCTCAAGGGGGTGGTTCATGCATTGTAGCATCATAGCCCACTTTTGGTGATATGGGTAGATCCCATAGAGTTTTTGTAGCAGTTGAAAACCACCAGGAAGAACATCAGGCTACTATTATTGAGGCTTTAGGTATGATTAGAGGTAACAAAGCTACTATTCTATTTGATTTAGGTGCTATAGATTCTTTTATTTCTCCATTAGTCATGGAGCGTTGTGGGCTAGTGGCAGCTAGACGAGAAGTTGGTTGGGAGGTAGAGTTAGCCTCAGGTTCTAGAGTACCTGTCACTTCCTTAGTTAAGGATTGCTAGATCCAAATTGGTACCATGACTACCATAGAAAATCTACATATCACACCTCTTGGATCCTATGGGATAGTACTCAGAATGGATTGGCTTTATGCGCATAGGGCCAAGCTAGATTGTCAGAAAAAGAAGGTACAATGTTTAGATGATGACGGCAATGCTGCAGCTATTCCAGGGGTTCAAAGGGTAGTATCCATTCATATGATTTCTGCTATGCAGCTTAAATGGTGCATGCAAAAAGGGTGTCAGTTATTTTCCATCACTATCAGTGATAGGGAAGAAGAAGCAGAAAAGGAAACCTCTCTTGATGATCATCCTATGTTATAGGAATTCGCAGATGTGTTTCCTTCAGAATTATCGAGTATGCCTCCCCATAGAGTAGTTGATTTCCATATATACCTCATGCCAGGTGCTACACTAGTATCTAGGGCACCATACAAGATGTCTCCTAATGGGCTTAATGAGCTCAAGATTTAGCTAGAGGAGCTCCTTGAGAAGGGGCACATACTACCTAGTGTCAATCTTTGGGGTGCACCAGTTATCTTTGTCAAAAAGAAGGATGGATCACTTAGATTGTGTATGGCCTATAGGAAGTTAAACAAGTTAACCATTAAGAATGAATACCCACTACCTAGGATTGACAACTTATTTGATCAGTTATAGGGTGCCCATGTGTTCTCCAAGATAGATCTTAAATCAGGGTACCATCAATTGAGAATCATGGAAAGTGATATCCACAAGATAGCTTTTTGGACTAGATATGGACATTATGAGTTCACTATTGTACCTTTTGGTCTTACGAATGCCCTTTCTATATTCATGAGCCTCATGAATGGGATATTCCTCACTTTGTTTGATAGATTTTTGGTTATGTTCCTTAATGACATATTGATATATTCTCCTAATGAGAAGGAACACGAGGAGCACTTGAGGTAGGTATTATAGTGTTTGAGGGATAACCAGTTGTATGGAAGTTTGTCTAAATGTTCCTTGTTTAGAACAAAGGTTTGATATTTAGGCCATGTTATTTTAGGTAATGGGATCTCAGTGGACCCATCAAAGATTTATGCCATTATGAATTGGCTAGCACCTACTACTATGACAGGTGATTCATTAAGGGTTTCTCTAGAGTGGCTCATCCTATCACATCCCTTCAACAAAAGGGAAAGAAATTTTAATGGACAGAGAAGTGTGAGAGGGCCTTTGAGGAACTCAAGAAAGCACTTACCAACACACCTATTTTAGTAGTGCCAGAGCCTTCAATGGAGTTTGTGGTCTGCATGGATGCATCCTTAGATGGTTTGGGGGTAGTACTTATGTAGGATGGGCGAACTATAGCATATGATTCTAGGAAACTTAAGACTCGCGAGCTCAATTACCCTACCCATGACCTTGATCTTGTGGCAGTGGTGAATGCATTAGTAAGGTGATGACACTTTCTCTTAGGACTTCAATTTGAGCTTCATTCAGACCATCAGAGTTTGGAGTATATATTCACTTAGACAAACCTTAACACAAGGTAGAGGAGGTGGATGGAGTTCTTATGTGAGTATGACTTTATGTCTATTATATCAAAGGGAAGGAGAATGTGGTCGTTGATGCCTTTAGTAGGAGGTGACATGAGTTATCATCCATGATCATTGGTATAGATTTGAGAGATCGTATAGTACATCATTTATAGGAGGATGAGTTGTATGTAGAGGTTTTTCAATTGATTCGATCTTAGAGACCCCTTGTGGGGAGATTCTCAAAGTATTCCTTGGAGTCTGATGGATGATTATGTCACAAAGGATGCATCTATGTACCTTCTTCTGGGGATTTTTGTAATACCATTATGCTAGAGGCTCATAGAGCCCCTTATGCAGTGCATCCTAGAGTTAAGAAGATGCATGCTGATTTGAGACAGCTCTACCATTGGCCGGGTATGAGGCAGCACATTGCAGAGATAGTAGCCTGATGCCTAGAATGCCAGAGGGTTAAGGAAAAACATGGTCATCCGGGAGGGCTCCTTCAGCCTCATGCGGTACCTATGTGGAAGTGGGATGTTATATCCATGGACATCATTGCGGGTCTCCCTATGTCATCTCATTGCCATGATGCAATCTTGGTGATAGTTGACAAGTTGACCAAAGTTCCCCACTTCTCACTTGTCTGTACCACTTTTATAGCTCCACCAGTGGTACAGGTTTTCTTGAGAGATATTTTCAGACTACATGGCATTCCTCAAAATATCATTTCTGATAGGGATTCTCTCTTCACATCATCTTTTTGGAGAGAATTACAGACCACTTTGGGAACTAGACTCAATTTTAGCACAACTTATCACCCAAAAATAGATGGTCAGACAGAGAGGATAAATCAAGTACTCAAGGATATGCTTTGTATGTACATTATGAACCATCATCTCAAGTGAGAGGAGTATCTACATTTAGTATATTTTTCCTATAATTATGGGAATTATTCATCCTTGGTTATGCCACCATATCAGGCCTTGTATGGTAGACCTTGCAAGACACCTTTGAGTCGGGCTAGGATTGAGGACAAAATTACCATTGGACCACAACTAGTTATAGAGATGGAGCAACAGGTAGCCTTGATTAGGCAACATCTTCTAGAGGTGGAGGATTGACAGAAGAAGTATGTCAATGCAAAGAGGGTAGATCAGGTTTACATGCTCAGAGATATGGTCTTCTTGAGAGTGCGGCCTCATAAGAGTCCAATCCATTTTGGAAAGGGCTTTAAACTTGGACCTCAATTTGTGGGACCATTTGAGATATTGGAGAGGATAGGACTAGTTGCCTACCATCTAGCCTTGTCACCTAGTCTGTCACGCATCCATGATGTGTTTCATTTTTCTATTTTAAGAAAATATATTTATGATGAGTCTCACATGATATATTGGGATGCCTTACAAGTGGATTCAGACGGGTAGCTAGCATTGGAGCCTATTCACATTTTGGCACTCCAGACGTTGGGCCTACGAGGCCAAGAGCTGGACTAGGTTAGGGTTCAGTGGGATTGCTATGATGAGGTTATAGCTTCATGGAAGGACACAACGCAGATGAGAGCTCAGTATCCCCATCTTTTTGATGAACTCCAGGAGGGATTTCAAGCCTAGGGGGAGGATGTGAGGCCTCACCCCGAACCCCATCATAGTTTTTCAGTTTTTCTGCTTTTGTTTTAGCACATGATACTTTATAACTTGATGCACTATGGAACTTATGGATTTTTATGTTTTATGTCATGCATTGATCATTTTAGATGTTGGATATATGATACTTTATGATGCACCTTATGGACATTCATTTTGAGACAATTGATTTGGAAAAATGTTATGGTTATGTTATGGGATATGGATGATAGGAAAATTATTAGAAATGAATATGAAATTTAGATATCATGCAATGTGAATTTTACCTTATGTTATATGCTTAAAATAAATTATTATATTCTTGTGATCTTAAGTAATAAACTTACTATGTTGATGGTCCCTTAAGTTTCAAATATTGCTTATTTCTTTATGATGAATATTTAACTCCTCGAACTACTGATATTTAAATTGAGTGTGCAAGTATGAGACCATGGTATTTTATCTGGGGAACCAAACATAGGCATATGTGAACTCAGTTTAAGCCAAGGTTGTGTCTAATGAGAGACAAGACCTCGTTGTATCATGATTTAATTTGTAAACATATATGGTTGATTTTTGGAAATGTATTCCTTAAATGTATTTTCTTATTTTCTTGTGATTATGCCCAAGTGGATATGACATGGTCTAGTGATGTGTAAATGTTTGTGTGTGTCATTTGACACTTGTGATTTGTACTTAAG
>MU228412.1:4158898-4174854 GCA_018584345.1 Thuja plicata | reverse complement strand
AAATCATATTGGATTCTAATTGAGGACAAAACATACAGAGTTGCAACAAAATATCTGATCAGTGAGGATGAAGTAATCAAAGCCAAAGTAGATATCTGAATTAGCAAAGATAGTTTCTTATCAAAATAGGTCAATCCATTGTTACTCTCTAACAATTGTAGCAGTGATCTAAATCTCTTAACAAAGTAGACTTAACAGTGTTTTGTAAATCATCTCATAAGGTGACATTTTTACATTGAAGTTTTTGAAGACCTCTAACAAGGCCACTCCTTACAGGGTGATTAAATCCTCTAAGAAGGTCACACCTAACATTGTGTTATTGTAACCTTTAACAAGGTTGACTCCTAATAGGGCTCACTTTAGAAGAGTGAAAAATAGTGACTAGTTGCAATTGGTGGTTTTCCCATATTGGGTTTCCACATTAAATCTTGTTGTTATCTGTGTACTTGTTATTTTATTTATGGTTTATCTTTCTGCAATTAATTACTAAAGGATAATCATAGTTGATATCTTAATATTTTCTATGTTAACCAAGTGACAGTATAATATCTGTGTTAACCAAGCAACAATGATAAAATTGTTTAAGAAATCTAAGGGACTTGGATTTGTTTTTGTGGTAACTCATTCACCCCTCCCCTCACAGTTACTCAACTCATTTCCAACAAATAGATGTGAAGTTATAAAATAGTGCTCATAATACAAAGTTAGTATATTTATTAAAATAAATGTTAATACTAATTTGTTTCAAATTAATTATTTTAATAATTTATATATATTCAAGTGTAAGTTAATAAAATTTTACTTGAAGTTGTTTACTTTAGACATCTCTAGATTATTAGATAACTCATCACATGTTATTGTTAGGATCCTTATAACCCTCATTTCTAGTAGAAGTCATTCTCTGTCTTATAATATCACCAACATAATACCAATTCAATTAATGGAAATCAAAAAGATCATTCTAAGGTCTCTTCATCTCTAACGAGAAGAGATCATGCTCAACAAGGATGGTCATGGTCTCCTATATAACTTACTTTCATAGTCATATTTTGGTGGTAGGATTCACCAAAAGGAAAAATTCTAGCAACTATCTTTGGTTGGCTCTCGTTATTTCTCATATTTTTGTTGCTACTAAAGATAATCAAGATGATAACAACAACGTTAAAAATGATGGATGAGACTAAACTTTGACCACTTTGGACACCACTAATGTATGCATCAAATAAAATTATTTTGATCAAGTAGGTCTCCTCTTATTTATAGTTTTATTTCTAGTTCATGACTATTTGTAATTATGCATTTATGTTAAAATCTAGACTTTACCCCATTTAATTTTTGAGATAAGAATTTTTTTATCAACCATTTTTGTAAAATGTGTTGGTTGTATTCCATGTTTTGAAAGTTTACCCTGCAAATTATTGAAGTCTCTGATTTTCTTATGCCCAAAAGGTAAAGATCTATGGTTAAAACCATTTACATATTTCTGCAATTGGTGTTTTTTGTCCAAAACATAGTTCAAGATGTGAAAACCCCTAAGAAAAAGGTTAATTTTATATTAAAATGTCAAAAAAACCTAAATATTCAGTCCAAGTTCTATTTCTACGTAACCTTTTTCATATTTTAAGTTAGAACTTATTCACATGTGCTTATTACCTTGTTGCTGAGTCTCATTAGAAAAATAGAATATTCCTTATGATCTTGAGATTTAGCGGAAAGCTTTGGTCGCGTTGTCTCTTAATGAAATAGAATATGCCAAAATGGATATGAGACTTAATGCAGACTATTCATTTCAGAAAAGATCCAACGATAGTCGCTTTGTCTCTTCATAAAAGCGGGGTTAGTTATTTCATTTGGCAACTTTGAATTTACTCAGTCGCATTGTCTCTTAATAAACCCATGGTTTTGAGTTAACTTTATGACTTAAGACAAATAGTGTTGTCGAGAGGTCTCATGATTATAACTATGGTTCAAAAATTATAAAGCGACATGGAGATTACATGGTCGCCAGGTCTTCGGATGAACTAATATTTTTTGATATGAGTTTAAGCAAAGGTATTGTCACGTAGTCTCATGAGAGATGGTGAGTTAAGTTGAATATTAAGAGACACAGTGACAACCATACAATGAAGGAAAATCTAAAGGTGGTCATGTGGTCACCTGATAAAGTTGAAAAGTTAGACATGATTAAGCGATTAAGAGAATTATGTGTTTAGTTTTTGACTTGCTTGATTAAACAAGAATTAAGAAATCTATTCAACAACATATAGATATCACAGTCGCCGAGTCTCCAGATATAACCAAAGGTAAAAAGAAGTTAAGAAAAGTTCTTTGTCATGAGGTCTCCATAAGATGAAAGGTTAAGTTAATATATCATGAGACATCACGACAACCATAGATTAAAGAGTTAATCTGACGGCGGTCGCTGAGTCTCCTGAAGAAATTGCAGTTAGTCAAAATATTGCGTGACATGGAGATTACACAGTCGTTGAATCACTAGAAATGAATCAGAGTTTTAAGTGGAATTTTCAGTGGTGCCATTATGAATATTTGTTAACCAATCAGATTTTAAGGATTATGAAAGATGGAAAAATAGTTGTAGCATGAGTTAATATAGCCAATCAGATTTGATTTTGATTATATTTTGAATTTTATAAGGTTTTCTATGCGAAATCACTCATCAGGAATTGAGTGTCTAAGAGTATGAATGCCATGAATAATACTAGAAATTGATGTCGCAGTATGTGAAGCTCATGGTGAAGTGATGGAATTATGAGCCATAAGTGACAATCTGCATTCAATTAGCAATTATATGTATACTTGTCCAGTTATCATTTCATTTTACCAAGCTTTAATTTCTCAGAGTGAGGAGTTTTTAGAAATTTTAGTGTTATGGAGGGAAATTGAGATTTCTAGTAGAAAGTTATTATGAAGGTGATTCATTGATTTAAAATTCAGTAAAGGTTGCAGTTGATAGTGTTCCAGAGTTCAGAGTTACATAATTCAAGATAATTGACAGTTCTGGTGAGGGTTTGATCGTATTTGTTTCAATATCGGTATATAGGGTTGTGATCAAAATAGAAGAGAAGTATGTGTCAGGCCTAGAGTATGGCATCCACTAGTGGGAGAAGCGAAGAGGTTGAGGATTATTCAAAAGGGAAAAGAAACTTCTCAAATGAATTCCTCACTCTGCTTCCTGGTTCTAGTCAGAATCAAAAGATTAGTGCAGATGTTTTGATTGATGATATGTCATTTGTTAGAGATGCAAAAACACCAGGCTCATCAGGTTACTCACTTTTCAACTAATTTTGAATAATAGTGATCAACCCATACCTATCTCAAACTATTGGACATGTCGTTTGGCTAGATTATTAGTTCTTGATGTCTTTGTTGATGTAGATTTTATATTAGAACTTGCCAGTAGATATGAACCTTTGATAAAAACCATAAAAAGGGATGATGGGAAGCCTCTCCTCACCCTGGATAGAAACACCTTTATGAAAGCTTTTAATGTATATTACCCAATGGCTACTGAGATAAATTTGAAAAGCTTGTAGAACAGATATACCAGGGAGTCTAGTATTGTTACTAATTTGATCAGGGAGCATCATGTCCCTAAGAAAATGAAGGCCTATATAACCCCTATGGCAGGAGAAACCCCATACTTCTACAAGGACCTAATTTTTTACATTAAATACATCACATATGCACTATGTAGAGTGCTTGGAAATGATGCTGGAGCAGAAAGAATCATTTCTAACATTTTGATGATGGTGTTAGATATGCAGAATCTTCACACCACTTCAAATAATGATTACATTCAATATATTATTGATCAAATGCACCAGTGATTTATTGATATTCAAGCTAAGAAGGATCACCCAAAGTTTATGCATTATTCAATTCTTATGCATATGATCCTTTATTACAAATTCCTAGTTTTGGATTGCCAATCTCTACAACCACAAAGATTTCATCATAATCATCCCAACCCTATTTAGTTCTAGATTAGAGTCTGGAATTACACATCTAGATAAAAAGAGTTTTGTGCTTTTGAGAATTGGATAATCTATCCATTTTCTTAAGTGTTTAGGAGTAGATAAGCCTAGATTGCTCATTAGGGTAATTCAGTTGTTAAGGCCACGTCAGTATTTGGACAAATGGTCTGGAGACCATAATTGGGGTGATTTCTATTATGAAAGGAATTTCACGTAATGAGGGTTTATGGTTTCCCCTACCCTCCACATATTTTTCCATATCATGTACCACCTAGGATAGCTACCATGGAGTTCATTTGGCAGCTCATTTTAACAGATAAGGAGCACCTTGCTTCACATAGAAAGGGTTCTTTCACCCCTAGGTAGTTTAGAGCTTATAATTTTATGGTTAGAAAAGGAGCCCTAGACTAAGTAAATTCTTGTTTGAATCACTACATAATGAATGTATCTCTACATAGACATATTGACAGAGGGGTTCATTCTGAGTTCAAAGAAGTTGCTTACACTCACCATCCCTTACACAAAGGTACATGTGGAATGTATGGAAGAAGAATTGATCAAAAATATCTTAGAGGATGAGGAGGTGAATAAAAGAGAAACTAAAATCAATGAGCTCATGGATTTGGAGAGACAGGTAAGAAGAGAGGGAATAATTTTTGGAGGATTCTACCCTAACATGCCTTATCTCAAAAGGTTAGATGCAATGATTGACAACCACACACTTTTGTGTAATCAGTTAGAGGATGCATTAGTGGTGCTAGAGAAAGGTCCCAAAGATCACTCAAAATCTAAATATGATGATGACAGTGACCAAGGTTACCCTTCACCTTATACCTACCCAGAATATCAGGCAATTGCATATGCTCAGCCAATTGAGGGTGAAAATATTATTGACCTAACAGAGGTCCCAGAAAAAGAAGTATTAGATGAGCCCCCACTTAAAAAATAGAAGATAGAAGTAGGGGAGCCTTCTAAGAAAAAAATAACTGATAAGATTGGAGCCCTAATAACTAGGAATAGGCCCTATGATCATCAACTGAGAAAGTAGATCAGGGCAGGAAAGAAATTGTAGAAAGATGTTGATGAAGAGGAGGAATTACCCCTTAGGTCTTGTACTGATGAAATATTATTACATCAGGACGAGTTCCTTAAAGATGATAATTTCATAAAGACTAGGGAATTCAAATATTTCCTTATTTGGAATAAGCAAGAGCAAGTTGGGAAGCAGTTGCAACTAGCAGGGGGTGATCCAGTAACTGAAAAAGCCTTACAAACATTACAATAATATGATCATGAATCTAAGGAAATAACACCAGAGCAAGCCAGAGAAAATTGAAAAAGAAAATTGAATTTTTGCAGTCTTCCAATTATTCTTATGCTGGAAATGAGAATACAACATCTTCTAAAGGAAAATCCACTACTGTTAAAGAGAATGATAATTTTCAAAGAAAAACATTGCATACTAAAAGATACAAGAAGTTTAATTTCATTGGTATTCTTTGATACCCAAATGCATTTCCAAAATATGTTGGTGATATAGGAGAAAAGCTACCAAAATTTGAAGGTAATAATGTTATTTCTTGTGCAACTCACTTAAGGAAATTCATTGATTTTGTGGATGATCTAAATATCACTAATGAAGATGTGTTAATGAAGCTTTTTGTTCTGTCTCTAGTAGAGGATGCTAGATAATGGTTTAGAAGTCTTTCTAATAGTTCTGTTGCCCCCATGGATGAGTTAATTGAATTGTTTAAAGATAAATATGGTGATAAGAAAAATAAGGGGTTCTTGTTGAATGAATTCAACAACATCAAAAAGAATTATAATGAAGAGGTCACTGAGTTCAATACCAAATTCCAAAGAGCTATGCATAAATTATTTCAGAAAATAAGTATGGATGAAGAGGTATGTTTAGAAACCTATTTGAATGCTTTTGATTCTAATATGGGTTATGCTCTTAGGGATAAAAGCCCTATAACTCTTACTGATGTAGATTATAAGATAGCAGTAAACATTGAAATGAATAGAAGGGTGTCTAGTAAACTAAATAGGAGAGATGATTCAAGGTTTAGTAGGAGTAACCTAAAGGAACTAGAATATAAAGAATATAAGGCTCTCAAAATATTAGGCCTTCTTACAATAATACTTACAATCCTCAGAATAAAATGAAAAATCATCCTTATGGAACCCAGTTCAAGGATGGAAAGCCTATTGCTCAACCCAGAAAGGAAAAAATTGAGAACAAAAATCCAGACCCTTTGCATAAAAATGTTGTGCATTTATGTAATGATGATTTCTAGTGTGAATCTTGTGAAGCCCCACACAACCCTGATTTCTGCATTGTTTCCTTAGATTTGAAGGCCAATGAAGAACAAGGAATGATGAGGGTGAACAATGTGGTAACAATATGATGAATGCATATTCATGTCATGATATAGACTTAGATAATGAAAATGAAAATAATGATTCATATAGTTCACAAGGAAATGTAGAGGATAGTCATCAACAAGTTTTATCAGATAGTGAAGTAGAGGAAACTGATGACCATATAAGACGTTATGCACAAAACAATCAAGATATTCCTTTAGTCAGAAAATATACAGATGAAGAGAAAGCATGGATTACTATAGACCTAGTAAATAAGGCTAGAAGAAATTACCAACTAAGAAACAAAGTAGTTGGAGGAACTGGTAGTCAACCATCTGGTGTGTTTATAAAATAAAATAAGACAGACACCAGATATGTACAGAAAAAGGGAGGACCTAGAGAAAATATAAATAAACCTAAGGTCAAAATTGTAACAAAAGCCTTAGAGCCAAATATTTTACAAGAAGGGAAAACACAATAGAAAGAAACAAGTACTTCTTCTCTTAAGATAGAGAATAAAAAGTCTAAAGAACCAAATCTGAATAGACAGATTGAGGAAAATAACATTATTGCTGAAAGATCAAAATCCTTAGATGTTAAATATACTCCAGTAGACATGGGTCACAGTTTATCTCAAATGAATGTGAAAGTACCACTTTTAGAAATGATGAGAATCAAAGAACACAAAGAAAAGGTTCTCTCGTTATTAAACAATGTGCCTACATTGAAGGTCCAAGATCCAAAAAATGTTGAGAAGAAACCAATTGACAAAGGGAAAGAAGTTGAAATATTAACCTCTAAGATTCCTCAAATTTTCTTAAACAAAACTTGTTCTCCTAAGGTTGTTGACCCATTTTTTCTTACACTGGTAATTAATGGAAGGATGCTAAAAAATTGTGTGATTGATTCAGGAGAATCAAACACTGTTATGCCAGTAGAAATTATGAGGTATATGGGATTACAAGTGGACACTCCTCATGGGAGATGTCAAGCAATGGATTCTAGAGAAGTCCCTGTCATTGGTACCATTGAGGCCATGCCTTATAAATTAGCAATATGTCCTAATGTGGTGTTAATGATGAATGTTCTTGTTGTTGACATACCACCACACTATGGCATGTTACTGTCAAGAAAGTGGAGTGCTTCAATGGGAGGTAGTATACAAAGTGATTTATCATATGCTACTTTTAACATTTCTTGAAATAATGTAAAAGTGTCAAGAGAGGGTAGGACTCCTCACATGATAGAATGGTATGAAGACACTAATATTAATTACTATGTTGATGTGGATATGGAGAATTTCAAAGTACGGAAGAATGATCATCATCAGAAATAAAGAAAATATTGATCCTCTGGCTAAAGAGTTGACTCTACAAGGTGATGGATTGTGGAAAATTTATTTTGATGGAGCTTGATTGAAAGAGGGATTAGGAGCTGGTGTATTACTGGTATCTCCATCAAGTACAACCTTTAAATATTCCTTTTTGTTAGCCTTCCAGTATACAAATAATACTACAGAGTATGAAGCTTTATATTTAGGGTTAGAAATTTCCATCAAACATGGAATCAAATGTTTAAAGGTTTATGGTGATTCTAAATTAGTGATAGCCCAAATCAGATCCAAATATGCAGTAAAAAATGATAGATTGAAAATGTATAAATATTTTGTTTCAGATGAGATAGAGATGTTTGATGCCTTTGATATAAGTTGGATAGAAAGGTATAAGAATATAATAATAGATTTCTTAGCAAATATTTCTTTGAAAACTGATGATCAGACCTTACATGGGGTATCAATACTTGAAGTCAAGACAAGACCAGTTGTTCCAGATAATATATACAACTGGCAAGTTTTTCAGGATGATCAAGACATTTTGAGATTCATTCAGTGTCTAGACCATTATGAGAATCAGTATATAGACTGCAATATTTTCCTGGAAAATAATAATGGTAAAGACTATGTTTTGGGAAATGAGGTTGTCCAACTGAGTTCCAATCAAATTCCTAAGGGTCTGGTTCAACTTGAAGCATTGTTTAGTAGTTAGAACGATCATTCAACAAAAATAAGCAATGCTAAAGTTGAGGAATTAGAAGAAATTAATTTTGGATCAGAAACCAGTCCTCAAGTTGTTTACATTGGGAGAGGTTTACATTCCCATATCAGAACAAATTTTATTAAACTATTGAGAAAGTATAAGCATGTTTTTGCATGGTCATATGAAGACCTAAAGGCTTATAAGGAAGACCATTTCCAACATGAGATTCCACTGAAGTCAGAGCTAAAACCATTTAGGAAAAAATAGAGACCTATTAACCCTTTGTTGGCTCCTAAGATGTAGCAAGAATTGATGAAGTTAAAAGATATAGGGATTATCCAGCCTATTAGACACTAAACATGGGTCTCAAATTTAGTGTGAGTCAGAAAAAATAATGGTCACATCAGACTATTCATTACCTAACATGGAGGAAATGTTACAAAAGTGACTAGTTGTGAGCTACTGTCAATGATGGATGGTTTCTCTTGTTACAACCAAGTTTTAGTAAAAGAATCAGAGCAGTATAAGACTACATTTACCACTCCTTGGGGAACATATGTCTATATTAGAATGTCATTTGGATTGTGTATAGTCAGAAAATGGAAGCACTTCCATGGTAGAATGGTTTAGCCTTCCATGTAGGTTTTTTGGGGTCATATCAAGCACCTTGAATGGGTTCTTGACTTTGACCTGGCTTTCCCCCTATTCTGCCTCTCTTTCCACTTCTTTCCATCTAGTTTTTGACATCTTGGACTGCAGATCTGAGGTCTTTGACCCCAGGGTCAGGGTTGACCTTTTGGGTCTATGTCAACCTTGACCTTGAACTAGGTCAAGGTTGACCTCAACCCTGACCTAGGTTAATTTCAACCTTGACCTTGACCCAGGGTTCAAATCTCAGGGTCCCATAGTTTATGCATGTCGATCTTTGCAAAAAGTTATTTCCTGCTCTCGGGTCAGCTATTTCGGGTTCCAAAGTGATGATTCCTAAATTATATTTAACATAGGTCAACTTCTAGGGGCATGGGTCCAATTAGGATTTAATTCTCTTATGTCAGCCTCCATATAAGATTGTGCCCTAGTTTCATATAAAAGGAATCCTTTCTCTCTCATTTTCTCTAAGTCTTCTAAGTGGAAAAAGCTCTAACCAAGATTTTGTCAAGAAGAAAATGTTTCAAGCATCCATTGTTCTACCTGTTTCCAAGATTTCAAGGTGTTCAAGTATTCCTCTCAAGCATTTAAGTTCTCCATTGAAGATCAAGGATTCAAGCTTTCAAGCCTTTGAAGTGATTAGGTTCAAACATTCAAGATTCATCATTCAAACCCTAGATCTAGCCATCATGTTGGTGTGATCTTCCTTCAAGATCGTTTGTGCATCCTCAAGACTCATTCATTCTCTTCAAGGTGGATTCAAAGCATACAATCATGGAGGTTTATGGGTTTTATTGAGTCCAAACTTTCATACTTACATACTTGCTACATTTGAATTTCAATTGCATATCTATTCAATATCATAGCTTCATTGTTAGATTCAATTCTACTACTTGCTAGCATTCTATACTTTATTGATTTCAAGGTTAATTCCTAAATTAGGGTTTGACTAAGGCAAACCCCTCCCCCCAACAAACAAACCTATTTTCTTGTAGGTATAGGTTTGGGACTATGGATTTGAGCCCAGATCTGGATACCCTTTTTGGCCAACTTTCAGGATCCATGAACAAATTTTCTATCAAACCTGTGCAGGTCAGGGTTGACATTATTGGGTCAAGGGTGACATTTGTGGGTCAAGGTCGACCTTTTTCATAAGACAGTGTTGGATCAGAAAAATATTTCTGGGTTTTGTTCATCTCTACGTTCTAATTCTGGATCATACTTTAGATTTTCTAGAAATTGAGCATAGACCCTAGAAAGCACCATTCTTTGATCTACAATTCTTTAAGGTTAGCACATTTCTCCTATCCATTTAAATTCAAATCTTTAATCATTCTAAATCTATCATGCATTTACATTCATTTCAAAACACATTTTAAGAGGGAAACCTAGGATCTCCTTCTTTATTCTTATTTCCAATAGATTGATTCACTTATGCATTGATCCTTTTTGGGTTGATCAATTTGGAACCTTCCTTTGTGCATTTAAGAATAAAAGGGAATATCGTATCTGTCCCTCCACTCTAAACATTAAATTTAAGGTGATAAGTGATTTGAGTATCAAAACACTCCTATTATATTAACATCTTTTTTCTACTTTACATATTGATAAATGTAGGAGTAAATTTTCAAAGGGCCATGGATGTTTCTTTTAAAGAATTTATTGATTTATTTATAGTCATTTATCAAGATGATCTAACTACATACTATAAGAAAGATAAGGATCATTGTGAGCACCTAGAGAAAATTTTCAGCAAGGATTTGGAGTATGGTGTATCATTGAATCCCAAAAAATGTCACTTTGCAATACAAAAAGCAAAGTTGCTGGGACACATAGTGTCTAAAGATGGAGTAAGAATAGACCTAGTAAGAATAGAAGCAATCTAAAGGGTCATTGCTCCAAAAAATTTAAAGGGTGTTCAATCTTTCTTAGGAAAGATAAATTTTGTCAGAAGATTCATAGCAAACTTTGAAGAAATTGTTAAACCTATTGTAAAGTTGCCAAAAAAGGATGCAAAATTTAATTGGAGTGAAGAAGCTCAAATGACATTTGAGAAAATTAAGAAGGTGGTGCAAGAGGCTCCTAATCTGAAATCACCTAATTATAGTAAGCCCTTTTCTCTATTTTTATTTGCATCTTATCATATAATTGTTGTTTTTCTGTTACAAAAAGATGATGAAGAATTTGAGCATCCAATAGCTTTTTTATAGCAAATCTCTCCAGTCAGCAGAGTTAAATTATGAGATGATGGAGAAACAAGCATATGCTCTAGTAAAGGCTTTGAAATCTTTTAGACCATATTTGTTCTATGCAAAGGTGCAGGCATATGTCCCACATGCAGTAGTCAAAGATATCCTTACTCAATCAGAAGTCACTGGTAAGAGGTGTAAGTGGATAAACAAAATACAAGAATTTAATCTTGAAATCCACATTACAAAGATAATAAGAGGTCAGGTTTTAGCCAAACTCATGAAAAAAGATAACTTGGATTTGGTGCAAATAAATGATACAGAGACACAAGATCAGACAGTCACAAGTATAGAAAGGTAACCCTTTTATACTGATATTGTGTACACTTTGAAGAATACCAAGTGTCTAGAAAATATGTCAGAAAATCAAAAGAGAAGTTTGAAATTGCAAGCCCAGAAGTACACCTTGATTCAAGGAGACCTATTTTGGAAGGATAAGAATGGTGTTCTACAGTTATGTTTGGATAAAGATCAATCTCACAAAGTATTAAATGAAATACATGCTAGGATATATGGTGGGCATTTTTCTACAAAAACTACCACTCATAAGATTTTAAGGGCAGGGTATTATTGGCCCACTATTTTCAGAGATATCCATACATTTGTTCACAAGTGTGAGCCTTGTCAAAGATTCTCAAACAAGATTAAGTTTTTAGGTGCCCTATTGTTAAATCTTCTAAGTACTAAGACACCTTTTTCCATGTGGGGTATTCAATTTATTGGATAATTTTTCAGATAAGTCTAGTGGAAGACATAGTTGGATATTAGTAGCTACTGATTATTTTACTAAGTAGATAGAGGCTATCCCCACTAAAAAAGAAACAAGTAAGATAGTTACTGAGTTTTTGATGGAGAATATTTTAACCAGGTATGGTTTCCCAGCCATATTAGTCATGGATAATGCCATGTGTTTCAGATCTGATGAGATCAAGGACTTTTTCAATGAATATGGGATTATAATGTCTTATTCATCCCTGTATCATCCACATGAAAATGGCCAAGAAGAATCCAACAACAAAAGTATTCTAAAATATTTAAAGAGGACCTTAGAAAAGAATAAGAGAGCCTGCCATACAAAGTTGAGATTATCCCTATGGGCTGACAGAATAACAATTAAGAAGGCTACTGGTAGGTCACCATTTGAGTTAGTGTATGGTCTATAGGCTAGAATTCCTATAAATAATCTATTACTTGTATACAAGTTCATACAAGAAGAGGAGCTAGAAGTTTCAGATCCAATGAGGGAAAAAATATTAGAGTTGATTGAACTTGATGAGACCATAAGAGAAGGACAAAAATAAAATATAAATTTGCAACAAAAAATGAAGCATCTATTTGATAAAAGAGAAAGTTGCAGAAAGTTCCAACCTAGTGACCTAGTACTCCAATGGAATGTAAGATCAGAAGATAAAGGTAAGCATAAAAAGTTTGAATCTTTATGGCTTGGTCCTTTTGTTATTTCTCAAAGTTTTGGCAAAGATTCCTATGTTTTGAAGAACATGAATGATGAAGAGTATGAGTTGCCAGTGCATGGACAATTTATGAAGCCTTTCTTTAGTTGAAAAAATGAAAGTTAATGCACAAAAGTCTATATCATATTGTATATAGGTGTGTTTTCCTTTTTGTTGTGTGTTTCTTTTTAAGAAGTAGTTTAGTCAGTATCGCCTGTGTTTTTTGAAAAGGTCTGCAACTAGAGATTCTAAGATTCTTTGCCATAAACTATTTTTAGCCATCCTCAGATAGAGCCACTGTTGGTTCTATTCCTTTTTTTGAAAGTTTACCTTAAAAATTCTCGAAGTCTTTGATTTTCTTATGCCCAAAAGGTAATGATCTATGGTTAAAACCATTTACATATTTTTGTGATTGGTTTTTTTTTCCAAAACATAGTTCAAGATGTGACAAACCCTAAGAAAAAGGTTAATTTTGTATGCACATGTAGAAAAACCCTAAATGTTCAATCCAAGTTTTATTTCTACGTTACCTTTTTCATATTTTAAGTTAGAACTTATTCACATGTGCTTATTACCTTGTCGCTGAGTCTCATTAGAAAAATAGAATATTCCTTATGATCTTGAAATTTAGCGGAAAGATTTGGTCACGTTGTCTCTTAATGAAACAAAATATGCCAAAATGGATATGAGACTTAACGCAGACCGTTCATTTCAAAAAAGATCCAATGATAGTTGCTTTGTCTCTTGATAAAACAGGGGTTAGTTATTTCATTTGGGGACTTTGAATTTACTTAGTCATGTTGTCTCTTAATAAGCCCGTGCTTTTGAGTTAACTTTATGAGTTAAGACAAATAGTGTTGTCAGGAGGTCTCATGATTATAACTATGGTTTATAAATTATTAAGTGGCATGGAGATTACATGGTCGCCAGGTCTCTAGATAAACTAAGAGTTTTTTATATGAGTTTAAGCAAATGTATTATCACGTAGTCTCATGAGAGATGGTGAGTTAAGTTGAATATTAAGAGACACATCGACAACCATCCAATGAAGAAAAATCTAATGATGGTCATGTGGTCACTTGATAAAGGTGAAAATTCAGACATGATTAAGTGATTAAGAGACTTATGTGTTTAGTCACAGAGTCGCTTGATTAAACAAGAGTTAAGAAATGTATTCAGCAACATATAGATATCATAGTCGCCAAGTCTCCAAATATAACCAAAGGTAAAAAGAAATTAAGAAAAGTGCTTTGTCACAAGGTATCCATATGATGAAAGGTTAAGTTAATATATCATGAGACATCAGGACAACCATAGATTAAAGAGTTAATTTGATGGCAGTTGCTGAGTCTCTTGAAGAAACTGCAGTTAGTCAAAATATTGAGTGACAAGGAGATTACACAGTTGCTGAGTCACTAGAAATGAATCAGAGTTTAAAGTGGACTTTTTAGTGGCGCCATTATGAATAGTTGTTAACCAATAAGATTTTAAGGATTGCGATAGATGGAAATATAGTTGTAGTATGAGTTAATGCTGCCAATCAGATTTAATTTCAATTATATTTTGAATTTTATAAGGTTTTTTATGCAACATCACTCATCAAGAATTGATTGTCTGATAGTGTGAATGCCACAACTAATAATAGAAATTGATGTCACAGTATGTGAATCTCATGGTGAAGTGATGGAATTACCAGGCAAAAGTGACAATCCACATCCAATTAGCAATTATAAGTATACTTGTTCATTTATCATTTCATTTTACAAAGCTTTCATTTCTCACAGTGAGGAGTTTTCAAAATTTTTATTGTTTTGGAGAGAAATTGAGATTTCTAGTAGAAATTTATTCTGAAGTTGATTCCTTGATTTAAAATTCAGTAAAGGTTGCAATTGACAATGTTCTAGAGTTCAAAGTTATAGAATTCAAGATAATTGACAGTTGTGGTGAGCGTTTGTATTTGTTTTAATATTTGTATCAAGGGTTGTGATCAAAACATTACAGAAGTATGAGTCAGGCCTAGAGTATGGCATCCACCAGTGGGAGAAGTGAAGGTGTTTAGGATGATTCAAAAGGGAAAATAAAATACTCAAATGAATTCCTCACTCTGCTTCTTGGTTCTAGTCATAATCAAAAGCTTAGTGAAGATGTTTTGATTGATTATATGTCATTTTTTAGAGATGCAAAAATGTCATCATCATCAGGATACTCACTTTTCAACTAATTTTTTAATAATAGTGATGGACCCATGCCTATCTTGAACCCTTGGACCTGTGGTGTGGCCAGATTATTAGTTCCTGATGTCTTTGTTGATGTAGATTTTATATTAGAACTGGCCAATAGATATGACCCTTTGATGAAAACCATTAAGAGGGATGATGGGAAGCTTCTACTCACCCTGGATAGAAACACCTTTATGAAAGCTTTCAATGTATATTACTCAATGGATACTGAGATAAATTTGAAGATCTTGGAGAACAGATATACCAGGGAGTCTAGTATTGTTGCTAAGTTGATAAGGGAGCATCATCTCCATAAGAAAATGAAGGCCTATATAACCACTATGGTAGGAGCAACCCCATACTTCTAGAAGGACCTAAATTTTTACATTAAATACATCACATATGCACTATGTAGAGTGCTTGGAAAATATGTTGGAGTAGAAAGAATCACTTCTGAGATTTTGATGATGGTGTTAGATATGCAGAATCTTCACACCATTTCAAATTATGATTACATTCAACATATTATTGATCAAATGCACCAGGGATTTATTGATATTAAAGCTAAGAAGGATCACCCAAAGTTTATGCATTATTCAATTCTTATGCATATGATCCTTTATTACAACTTCCCAAATTTGGATTGTCAATCTCTACAGCCACATAGATTTGATCATAATCAGCCCAACCCTATTCAGTTCTGGATCAGAGTGTGGAATCACACATCTAGAGAATAGGATTTCTGTGCATTTGAGAATTGCATAATGTATCCATTGCTTAAGTTTTTAGGAGTGGATAAGCCTAGATTGCGCATTAGGGTAATTGAGTTGTTAAGGCCATGTCAGCATTTGGACAAATGGTCTGGAGACCATAATTGGGGTGATTTCTATTATGAAAGGAATTTCACAAGAAGAAGAAGAAGAAGAAGAAGAAGAAGAAGAAGAAGAAGAAGAAGAAGAAGAAGAAGAAGAAGAAGAAGAAGAAGAAGAAG
>MU228412.1:4121408-4158798 GCA_018584345.1 Thuja plicata | reverse complement strand
AAGAAGAAGAAGAAGAAGAAGAAGAAGAAGAAGAAGAAGAAGAAGAAGAAGAAGAAGAAGAAGAAGAAGAAGAAGAAGAAGAAGAAGAAGAAGAAGAAGAAGAAGAAGAAGAAGACGAAGAAGAAGAGGAAGACGAAGAGGAGGAGGAGGAGGAGGAGGAGGAGCAGAAGAATCCTAGTTTAATCACTACAATATGAATGTAGCCCTACATAGACATATTGACACAGAGGGGTTCATTCTGAGTGAGAAGAAGTTGCTTACACCCACCATCCCTTACACAAAGGTACATGAAGAATGTATGGAAGAAGACCTAATCCAAAATATCTTAGAGGATGAGGAGGTTTTAAACTAAATTCAATGAGCTCATGGATTTGGAGAGACAGGTAAGAAGAAAGGGAATAAGTTTTGGAGGATTCTACCCTAACATGCCTTATCTTAAAAGCCTAGATGCAATGATTGACAACCACATACTTTTGTGTAATTAGTTAGAGAATGCATTAGTGGTGCCAGAGAAAGGTCACAAAGATCACTCAGAATCCAAATATGATGATAAAAGTGACCAAGGTTACCCTTCATCTTCTACCCACCCAAAATATCAGGAAATTGTATATCCTCAGCCAGATGAGGGTGAAAATATTATTGCCCTAACAGAGGTCCCAGAAAAAGAAGTAACAGATGAGCCCCCACTTAAAAAATAGAAGATATAAGAAGGGGAGCCTTCTAAGAAAAGAGAACTAATAAGATTGGAGCCCTAATAACTAGGAATAGGCCCTATGATCATCAACTAAGAAAGAAGATCAGGGTAGGGAAGAAATTGCAAAAAGATGTTGAGGAAGAGGAGGAATTACCCCTTAGGTCTTGTACTGATGAAAGATTATTGCATCAAGAGGAGTTCCTTAAAGATGAAAATTTCATAAAGACTAGGGAATTCAAATATTTCCTTATTTGGAATAAGTAACATCAAGTTGGGAAGCAATTCCAACTGGTAGGGGTTGATCTAGTAACTGAAGAAGCCTTACAAACATTACAAGAATATGATCCTGAATCTGAGGAAATAACACCAGAGCAAGCCAGAGAACTGGTTAAAGCCAATGGTATATTATTTGTGGAAGGCTGGGACTTGTCTTCAACCTTTATTATAGATTAGACTAGAATACAACCTGACATTAAATTGTCATCAGAGACCTAGGTTGGAAACATGATAAGAGAGTTTGGCTATAACCCCAAGTCTCAAGCACTTGCAATGTGGAGCTTAGCTCCCAAGGATCAAAAACCATCTATTCTCAACATTCAAGAGAAGATGGAAGGAAATAAAATCATATGGACACTAGATAACACAAGGGACTTGGAGATAGCCCAAGTGATGACTCATTTTTCTCACTTAAATGAGGCAAAAATAACTCAATTGTCAGATAAATTATAGAAGCTCACTAGTGACACTAGTGACATTGTCAAAGATAGGGAGCTAGCACTCATAAAGATCAAAGAAAAGGATAAGCCTATAGATGAGCTTACCAAATAGCTAATGGAGATAATAGAGCCTACCCCTACTTATCCCGAAGAGGTTATGGATGCTAAGATCCAAACATAATATATAGGTGCTACATTGGTTGAAACAGAGCAGAGAGTTACTGAGCACAATAGTATAATTTTGGAAGAATTGGCTCCACTTTTGCAGCATAGAATTGATACTGTCAGGGACAAGATAGATGTGGTATATGGATCATATGGTAGGTTTCTAGGCCTGCAAATAGAGGTGGAATTTTTTTTGACAATTTTGAACCCCTACTATGCAACTTTGTCTAGGAGAACATCACTTTTTCAAAGACTAGCATCAGTACAGACATTGAGATCAAATTTGCCTGAAATAGTGACTTTGGTTGGGACTGAAATAGAACAAATGTGGGCTACTTTATCCTTTTTCAAAGGTAAATTCAACCAAATTGATGCAAAATTGAAGATGTTTGGGCTAGATTATAGTAGATTTATTCCCCCAACAAGAGAAAAGGATGATCAAATCAAGCCATTAGGGTTATGGGTATCAAATTTTGACAATGTACTCCCCAATAAAGACATTTATGTAGCAGATGAATGAGAATTTGATATGGAAAGGTTAAATGCATTTTTGGATGAGGCATTTAAGGCAGAATCAAATTGTAATAAATTCATATCAGATATTAAGAGCATTACAGATGCTAGGTGGGAGAGGAAAAAGATTCAATTGGAAAATATTCAAAATTTTGGATGGCCAAAGGAGGAGGATATGACTACATGTGATATTATTACAAAGCCCAAGAAGAAGAAGCCAGTAACAATGGATTTAGATATCATAGATGAAGAATAAAGGACACCTGGCACTCAAGTAGCAGACATAAAAGACAAAGATGCCGACATCTACAAGAAGGCAAACTTCAAATCAGATTTTATTCTCTAGTTTTGTCTTCCCACCGCTTGGAGTCTTTCTCTATTTTGTCTTTTTCCTTATTTTTAGGGTTAGGTTTTCAAATCATCTGAAGCTTGTTGCATCCTTTTCTTAGGGATTCCAAGAGGGATTGTATAGAAAGAGTAGGAAGTTTAATAGAATTACAAGGTAGAATAAAATTTGTGTCTGAACCTTTATACTATTTGTCTATCTCAATGTAATTGAAGCTTTTGGGATATTAATATAATTATCTTGCAATATTTTTTTTGCATCTAAATTGTCTCTTTGCATTTTTTTTATTGTTCTTGTATGCTTATCTGTAAGGCAGTTAGGCATACTTATCACAAGGTCATTATGCATTTACTTTTAAGTTCCTTTAAGGAAGGATTAAAAGTCTTCAAGTAACCTAGGGAACATAGTATAATTTTAAGGATTGGATGATAAAATTGTGGGAAGAGGATAGTCTATAAGGTATTTTATCTTTATTGCAAGTGTTATATTGATCACTTCACTGAGGATTTTTACAAGAGATTGACTCATGGCCCAAAGATTACAGATTGGTTCTTATTTTCTAAGTGATTGACTCATAATCCAATACTTTCAATTTACTTATTTACACACAATACAAAAAATAAAATTCCATTCAATTAATTGTATTCATTGGATACAGTTTATTTTGTTCATTCTTTGAAGATAGGATCATTCGGTTACCCCTCCTAATATCAAAAGGAAGAAGGATTATTATCCTTAAAGCACTACTATTTGCTGTTATCTTTTCAAAAGTTTTTATGGTTAAACTCTGTGTTAAGTTGTTATAAGTTTCATACAGAGTAATTTATAATATAAAACAATAAACAATTAGCAAATCAATATCCACATTTACTAATACTATAAGACAGAAATCATATATAGGTAATACCTTCTTGGGTGTTGTGGAACCTAAAAAGAAGGACGTGATAGTAGTTTCCCCAGATATTATCATAAACCATCATCAATTAGAGTTTTCTCTTGCTTGAGTCAGTATATTTAAACATTGGGAGTCATAGAGTTAATCAAGCATTTGTTGAAGGTTCAGCAAGAAAAAACCCTAACAAAATTTATGACACCATTTATAAATGATAATTAGACATCACACATGGCCATATTTTATTATTTAGTGTATACATTATACTTTTTAAAACTTGAGTTGGTGTTAGTAGGACTAAATGATTATACTCATCCTTTTAATATCTTAGAGTTTAAATAATCATTGTCTAAATCCAAAATATCATCTCCCAAAAATGGGATTATTTTATCTGATGAGGAAGAGGACCCATAATATGTACCTAACTCAGTGGACCTAGGTAATGATGTGAATTAGAAATGTGTGGTTAGGGTTTGTTTGTCTAGTGCTAAAGAGAAATCCAAGATTTTTAGGCCCTGATCTATCAATGTTAGTAAGAGAAACACAAAACAAAAGAATGTCCCCAATGATGACTTGGGTGTGTTTATAAAGGATAAAGGTATTAATGATTTTATGCCCAAAAATGGTGGTGGGATTATCCCTAAGGAGATGAGTTCTTTGGTTCCTGAGAAAACAAATTCAAACCCCTATTTGAGGAATTTATAGGACAACCATTTTTATCTATTTAGCTGGATTATATAGGAGATAAACATTCTCAAAGAGAAATCCAATCCTAATACCAGGAATCTTGACAATATTTTGTCATTGATAATAGGGTCAAGTATTTGTAGGAGGACAATGAAGATTTCATAAAGGCACTGGAACATAATTTCCACAATCTATAGGTAATTTTCACTATGGTCGTGGTCGTGAGAAAATCTTCCATATATTATACAATTTATGGTCTTTGCACACTCAATGAGTAGGCTGAGGATCTCCATACACTATCTAAGGGAAATCCTCCCCTTGCGGGTACAAAGATGGTTAAGAAAGGGAAGATAGTGGATATATGTAATCAGAAGAGGTGCAAGACTCCTATAGAGGACATGGATGTTGGTGTGTATGATATGACCATGCGAACTTTGGTGAAGAGACTCCGTAAAAAGGATAAGGGCTCAAACCCTCTGGAAAACATAGTTAGGAAAGTAAAGAATATCAACGAGGACATCATTCATAAGAATAAAATGATCAATATGATATGAGCTTGTGGTCTTTACTTAGGTTTTAATAATCATTATAGATTGGTAGGGTTGGGTTTCTCTGATTTTTGTGGGATGGTTGGCATTTGTTTTGTTCATGGTTATTGGATGGTTTTAGTTTATGTATTATTTTGTTTCTTTTTGTTCACTTTGGCTTTCCGGTCCCTGTAAAACCAGTTTTTCCTTTTAAAAAAAACAACCTAGAGTTTAAAATTATTATTTTAAATATTTTCACTACATCCACACTATAGTTTATGACATTAAATATCATTTTATAATTTCCATTTTTTTCAATTTGCTAATATTAAAGTTAAGGATGAACTTATAATTATTGATTATATAGTTTTGGTAATTGAAATGATATAGTTTTTCCTAATCTTATTTTTTAAGTAGAAGAATATGGATTCAAAATTGATTGTATTTAATAGTTTAAAATTAATTAAGATTTTAATGTTGATTAATATTTTCATGAATATTTATTATAATTAATGGTTTTCTTAAATAAGAATGGGAAATGCTCTTCTCTTATAAACAAAATAATAGAGCTAGGTCATTATAGCCAAACATAATCCAACAAAATAAGCCATAGAATTTCCTTTAGAAATAGGTAAGCTAAATAATTATCAAAACTATTGACAAATATCCATAGTAACAATAAAAATATAATAATCCTTAATTAAGTAGGAAATACTATAAACTAAAAGTACTTTAATCAATGGTGTACACATGCCAATTATAAGGAAAAAATAAACTATAATCTATGAACCATGTAAATAAAAAATACAATGATAACATGAATATTTGGGAGCAGTTATAAGGCCCCAATTCTCATAAAGCATAGTCAAAGAATCCTTCTAGCATAATTTGAGAAATTTGTTTCTATTCTTTATAGTATTCTTGTCCTTTGAGGTTTTTCCTTTCTTCTTAATTTGTTTCCTAATTTTACATTGTCCATAAATAATTCCCATTATGGATTTTTTCATAATGTCTATTATAGAGATATGTATTCTCCAATTATTTTTTCATTTGTTTAAATTTTTACCCTTCAACCTTTGAATCCAAATTATCCATGCTAACATGAAGGTCAATTATTTAAACTTTTAATTTATTAATGACATTAATTGTATCCTAGGTTTCTAGGATATGCATGTCTTCATCAGTTGGGTTCCTAGTGTCCCCTTCATGTCACCCATAAACATAAGTTTCCATATCTTTCGCATATGTTATGTATTCTTCCTCTCCAAATATATTATCATCCTTCTAGATCTCCTCTTCAAATGCCTCCTAGTTGCAATCCTCATCTATCTTAATCCTATCATTTTGAGCATCTACCACAAAGATAAACTCTTTCTCAATAGAAATGTCATTCTCGGTACTCTCCAAATTTATCATCTTCCTTCTATATCTCCTCTTCAAATTCCTCCTACTTGTTATCCTCACCTATCTAAATGCCATCATTTTCATCATCTAGCACAGAGATAAAATATTCCTCGATAGACAAGTCATTCCTTGTCATGAGAAAGTTTCTTTCGCTTTATATATTTTCTATTCTTCTTTTAGATATCCTTATCAAGGTGGGTTCTGATACAACCCCCTGATTAGGAAATACTAGGCTATGTATAAGATCATGGTATGCCTAAAAGTGGGGATGTGAAAAATATCTATAAAATCTATAGACTAATTGAAAAGTATCTAAACATTTCAAATGGTATAACATTTTTTAAATCCAAAATATATGTCACATTCTATGCTTCACATACTATAAGAAAAAAAGAAAAAAAATTCAATTTGATGAATTTTTTACTAAGTTATGGTAGACAAATAAACAAGTTTTTATGTTCTAGAAAATTTGCAGTAGAAAAATTATAATGAATTATTTACTTTGAAAAAAATTTAAAAAAATATGCATCACATCTGGACATGAGTATACTACTTATCTCATGAATATTGTATAAAAATATTATCATTTTATTGTGTTTAAGGTGGTTAGACATACACATACTTCTTATTTTTTCTTGACATCTATAGACAAAAAAAAAAAAAAAACATCTATTACTTTCAAATGGTAAACATTTTTTGAATCCAAAACATGCATCACATTCTATGCTTCACATTATATAAGGAAAAGAAACAAGTTTTCAATTTGATGTAGTTTTGACTAAGTTATGAAGGTCAGACATATGAGTTTTAATATTCTTGAAAATTCATAATAGAAAAATCATAATTATTTTTTTCCTTGAAAAAAAATTACAAAAAAAATTTTCATCACATCTGAACATGAGTCTACTACTTATATCAAGAATCTTGTAAAAAAATATTATCTTTCAATTTTTTTTAAGGTGGTCACACATACACCTAGTTCTTATCTTTTTTCTTGAATTTTTTGTACTACTACAATGAAATTTCAATTTTTCACCAAATAGAACATGTTTTTTAAAAACATCAGCTAGCATCTAAGAAACTACATTCAAATTTCTATAGATTATGTTCATACATGTTTTTCTAAAATTTCATTGCCACTTAAGGGCTTAGTTTTTCATACCATGATCCTGCACATACCCACTAAAAATACCATCTTTTTAAACTATTTATAGACATAAAACAATATCTTCTACATACATAATGATGTAATAACCCATTACAATGGCATTGTGTCCCCTTTATGGAATATGGGAGAAACAAGATTTAGGCCATGTACAAGTGTCACATGTTCATTTGGAAAACATAGAATATATAAGAGGCATCTTTGAGGGTGAATAATATTGTTGAAAACATAGCAAGATTGATAAGGGGGTGAGAATTAGTCCTGACCATATGAACCACATTAAACAAGAGGTTATTATACTTCAAATTTTCATAAGTAACTTATTTCATTGTAATCACAAAATATTAATAATAATAGCCATAAGAAGACCAAATTTGTATGGAAAATCAAAACTATAAAAAACCATGCAGTGAGAGCTAACTCCCAATATATGTATCAATATTTTATTACAAAGAGTTGGGATCACTGATAGATAGATCAATGATCAAGAATTGTCCCTAATGATCACTACCTTTAGGGAAAGATAAAATATATAAAAGGTTTCCAGTAGACTTACTTTCATATAACTAAAACATGAATCTCAGAATAAGAAGAGTCTCCCAAATGTGAATCTGACCTTGAACATCTGCATCAAGTGACTAGAGACATGGAAGACATCTACTATTATCTCTATACACTATCTCTAAATGTATTTCCTTTAAAGTTTTATAAATACACATCCACCTCGCACACTTCACTTCTTTCTTTCATTTCCTTCATTCCAAACACACACTTCTCACCTTTTTACAACTTTAAATTCACTCCTTAAATAAGAAACAACTCATTAAATTTTCTATTGAAGGTGTGTGATAATGCTAAAAATTCATAAGTATCATCAACAAAAAAAATATCATTACATAAAATAGTTAATCCTAACCCAAATCTATGAGTCAGTCCACTCCAGGAGAAATAAGGGACCCAAATATATCGTGCAACACATCCTCCTAAGAAATATCCAATGATTAATAAATCATAAAAGGTCATATCTTAAATTTAATGTAAGAATATTCAATTATCACTTGTATAACATTCAACCATAAACCATATTTTGAAGCAATCTTGAAGCATACAGATATCCACACACGAAGGTGAGAACCAAATCAACTTCCTAACTATTAGAAACATAAAAAAAAATGGAAACGATCTTAGGAAAGAATCCAAGAGAGTGAGAAAGAGTAAGAGTAAGAGTTCTACCAAATACACAAAGAGTGAGATATTTCTCCAATAGATCAAACACCAAATTTAGCAAAATGCTCCAAGACCAAGATAAGAAAATAATAATTTTGAAAGGGAAAAATGAAGAAAAAACTCCTTGTGTATAATATGAATGAGGTACAAAGCTTAAAGAAAAATAGAAAATGAGAGCAATAAGCTCATTACAATAATTAGAGCAAGTTTGAGAATGTGAGGAGAAGTGAGAAAATAGAGAACATTATTTTTTCAAGTGTGTGTAGAGACATCTCTTAAATAGAGATGAGTGGAGGAGTTTAAATGTAACTCCCATCTTCTATGAATGCCACATTCACATTGAGTGTGTGCCAAATGTCAGAATCATCTTAACAAGGAATATCTAATTTCCTTATTAAAGGAATTATAAAAATGTGACATGTCCTCCTACTTGGACTAGAGGACAAATACAATTTAGGATACCTTGGTTTATCCTTTAATTACATAGTTCACCAAGGGAAGATTAATTTCTAACACCCCCCCACCCCTTAATCTTTATTTGGGTTATATATTGTTGGAATAATGTACTGGTGTGTACTGAGAGAGGAGGGGTGAATCAGTACCCTTAAATTTTTTTTATCAATTAACCTTTAATCCTTTTGTAATCAATTCCTTGCATTACCAACCATAGATGCTATTCTATCTTTGTGCATGTAATATCAAATCATTAACTTAATTTTCATGTTAACATTCATAGAAAAATTCATGAAATGTAATGACACATGATAGAATAATTGGTAACATAGAAAGCCCCTATTATAAGGTAAAACCTGCGGTGGGGATGAAACCCACAAAGCTTCACTATCTACAGAATGGAAGGATCTAATTAAGGCTTAAAAGTTTGATCACTTCTGATGATCTTACCCTATTAGGAGTAACATTTTAGACTGGTTAGGGCTACTCGGTTAAGATATTTAGCAACATTGTTTAGTGTGCACTCGGTTAAGAGATTTACATAAGGATTGTTTTGATTTATTAAAAATAGGTTTTACAAGGACCTAAAACCTAAGGAGTTAAAACAAATGTTCAACAAGGAGCAAAAAATAGTTGTGCCCAAGCACCCATAAAGGAAAGGAAATAGGACAACAAGCAACTAAACCAAAATAATTCCCACAGATAAAGCATTAAAAATAGGGACTGCAAAAACCCCCAAAGGGACGGAAAATAGGATAGCTACATTCCATGGACCAGCTCCTCCACTTCGATGATCATAATATACATGTTGCTGACTGAAATCTTGAGCTCCGCAGTATCTTTCCCCTCCTTAGGACTATTCTTCTTAGTGCTAGCTCTAGTACGTGATCCCAGGCCAATTCCCTCTTTGATCTCTCTTCTTTCCTTCTCTTTTTTTATCCCTGTCCACTTTTTCCATCAGAATCTGCACATGACCACAGTAAGCCTTGAGACTCATAAAAAATTGTTCCCCAATTTTTTTAATAGTAGCCTCCAGCCTCTCCACCTTAGTTGTCAGGTTCATGATCTGCTCAACATTACTCTCTTTCTTAGCCCTATCTTGGATGTCTTTGATATTTCTCTCCATTATCCCCACTTTATTAACAAATTTTTCCTGGGCTTCAGAATTCCCTACCACTTCTTTCATTTCATTCAGACAAACAACCACCAGTTTTTCCCCAATACCCATACTATTAAGAATATTTATCTTGGCCTTTATAACATCAACTTCTTTTTTCAACTTATTTTGATCATCAATCAAATTGCTTACTAGACCAGTGAAACCCACAATGCAATCTTTGTTGTCTGCAGATAAATATTGCTCCCCTGTGTCCACATTGTCATGAAAATAACTTTCCTTATGCCCAGAATCTTCATCAATTCTATTGTTCTTTTTATCTTTTATATTTTCTTCTTCCTGCTTCTTCTCTTCAATTTTCTCCCTGAGATTGGTGTCATTATTACCCTCTTCTTTTCTCTCCTCCCTTGTTTCCCCCTTTTCATTATCCTCCATGTTCTCCTCTATTTTTTTCCTTTAAATCTTCCTTGTCCAAAGTAACATTAATTCTCCTCTTGCTGGAGTGGTTGTTCTTATGGGTAATTTTAACTTTCTCCTTACCCACCCTGCATTTCCTTTTTTTATCCTCATTTTTCTCCTCCTCAAAATCAGTCTCTAATTCTGACTCTTCATTCTGAATCTTCTTCTTTATTATATTTTTTTCCCTTTTTCTTTTTGCTTCCCTCCCTAATCTTCTCATCACTATCCTTCTCCATTTTTGACTTGTTAAACCCATCTTCTTTAAGGATTTATTCTATTTTCTACAATTGTTAGAATTTAGTAAAAAATACTTCTTGACCTGATTATGTGCAATATTGAATTTCTAAGTACAAATACTTTAAAGTTTACAATATGATGAATTACCTATAGTGATTGATTAATACCTTTGTTCTTCTTGATAGTCTTGAATCTTGTTCTTTGTAACTGATTTCATCTTTTGTTGTCCTTCTGCATAAATCTCTTTGTATGATTTATAAATGTCTTTTGTGGCTACAATCATCATCACACCATCTGTTCTAATTGATTACACATCTATTTATACAATAAATTGACCTAAATAGGTTTCACTCTTAACTATGAAAACTCTATTATCAAAGGTTTACAACTTGACCCTTATCTCCTAGTTTGCATGTTTTCAATCTATTAGACTAATTAAAACAATTATATTTTCTTTACTTTTCCCTCAAGAAATGGTTTGAAAGATAATATTTAAAGCTAAATATAAAAATTAAGTGTTTTATCTGACGTGTAACTCAAATCCACATTTCTCAAAATTAAAGTTGTCTCTTAGTAGACTGGTGCTCAGGTTTCTTTGTATTATTTCCTTGGTAATGTCCTTGTAGGCATTCTACTTCTCGGTTTTCTCTAAAGATTGACTGTCGGTGTTCAGTGTGAAATTTTCTATCGGGTTCCTCTATGAACTTGTCTATCAGTTTACATTGTAAACTGTGTTGTCGGTCTACATTGTACCCCGTCTGTCAGTGAAAACTAGTTTTGATGACCTATGTAAACTATTGTGTCAGGTTTCACTATAAACCTATCTTTTGGTGATCATGTTACCGACTTCTCAAAAACCATTTCATTTGTATACTAATGACAAAATGACCATAAATATCCCCCTTTCAAATTAGTATCAAAAACTAATATGTGCAAAACTAAAATGTTTAGTATATACACCATGTGTTTACCTTGTCAATATGACTCCCCCTATGTGCATTCCCCAGTATAGTATATGTACATGTATATACACTTGCCTTTATACATATATTTACCCCTTTTACCTTATCCCCTTTTAATCCCCTTTTATCATATCAATTCCCCCTTTATATAATAATAACAACGGTGTAATACTTACAACTTGTCTAAAATGCGGGAATGAGATTTTTGAATGTCCTCCATTTTCTTCTCCCATTGTTCTTTTAGGTGGTCAAGGTTCATGATATCCAAAGTGATTATTGTATGCATATCATATATGCTTTATGTTACAGACATTTCTGTGGTGGCAATTAGTGATCTTTCTGAAGTCATATCTTGTTGTAGTAATGTGAGGTTTGGTAGAAGTAGAGCCTGGAGCTCAGTTACCTCATCTCTTTATTTGGATTTTGCCTCTAGAATCTCAAGTCTCAACCTTTTTTCTTCTGTAATATTTTTGTAATGCAACTTGAATTCATTGTTATTGGTTGTGTGACCTTGTGCACTAGCATTAAAATCTACATCTATCTTTGCAATCTTCTCACTACTCTCCTTAGTGAATTTCTCTATGGTGCATAACTTTTGAAGTAAGGTTATAAATTTTGAAATAATTGGTTCCAATGTATTGATCAGTTCAGATACCTTTACCTTGTTCTCTGCCAATTCTTGGCTGATTTTCTCTATTAGCTTGTATTGGTACTTTTTCTCTACATGTTCTTCTATTGCATTCTCTACATCTACATTCTATGATGTGGTGGCTTCGGTAAGAACTGCTAATTGATCAAGAATAGGTGCATTTTGATCAGTTTCAATATCAGGTATAATCTGCAATAGTATATCCTTTGTAGTTTCTAGTACCTATGTTTCCTTGGTCTCCTTTTTGAGCTTATCTTGTGTAGCTTTCCTTTTACAAAGTTCTGCATACTTTGTAAGTAACTCTAGATCTAATGTCCTAGGATCACAGTCTGGTATTTCAATGATTTCATCCAATTTAATTGGAGCTTTTCTCTTCATTTTTTTCTTTGTAATTGTGGTTGAGGTAGTTGTATGTAGAACCATAGAAAGATATTTTTCTTGGTCTGATGTACTCGGTGAAGGCCTTGGAGGTGTTTTTCCTTTTACCTTCTATTGGTATTCACCTATTGGTTGTGGATGTCTCCACATAAACCTTAGCTTTATATGCGTCTTCTCATTTGGTATCCTTTGGAGTGTCATCACCTTTTTCTTTTTCACTTATATCTGTCTTCTCTCCAGCTATTACTTTTTGTTCTTCATTTGTTATTTTATGTTCCTCTTCACCCTTATCCTTGGGTATGCTTGCATCATGGTTGGGTGACTTCTCCTTTTGTTAGAATACATTGATAGCTTGTATAAATAATGGCATTTATCCTCGTATATTAACCTATGGAGAATCTGTTGTTGTGTCTTGTTCCTTGGTTTATTTAGGGGTTGTGCATTAGACTTTATTGAGTCAAATTCACTCACTTGTTCACATTCACCGATGGGTGACTATGCCTCAGTGGCTCCATGTTGTTCTATTTCTTCATCATTTACTGACAGCTTCTTTTCAAGTGTTTTCACCACTTTGGTCTTCTTTCTGGTGATCTTTTTTACTACTAGGCTTGTTTTGATTCAGGCCTTAGCTTCGTCATAGGTGCCAAATCTTGGTAAAGATTTGTCTAGTGTTTCATTCAATAAAGCTTCAATAGCATTTGTGGCCCGATCTATGTTTATCTCATAGTTAAGTGGCGCTAACCATGTTGTCCTTGGTACAGATAGTTTGATCAAATTTATATCAGTGTCCACCATGAAACAAATATCATCTTTATATTGATCTACTAGTTGTTCTGGTATCCTCATCCTTTTCTGCAATCTATCCTTGAATCCAGTGAAATATTCATCCATGACTAATGTAAAGTTGTTCCCCAGTGACTTAATGAATTCACTAATTTGAACTTTTACTAGTTGGGTAGTGTCCCAATTGACATTACTGACATAGGGGAAAAAGTCTTGAAAGTAGAAGAATATACACATGAGGAGTGAACAAAACTAACATGAGTTAGATTTTTTTGATCTAATGGTCCTTATGTTCTCCTCTAGTTGCTTCAGTAGAGTATCAGTTAGATACAGTTGTAGACCCTTCTTCACAATCTTATGAGCAGTGTCAACTCCTCCGCATGCAATGTTATTCACTCTGCTAGCTTGGAATACCTTGTATCCCCAGCACACATGCACTAAACTTTAGTTCTAGATCAGTGATGAAATTTAGCTTCAATCCTCTGCCATCCCATACTGCACCTGGGTGATCCCACAATAGTGGGTTACACTTTTTGGGAGGAAGGATTTCACCCTAAAAAGCGCGGCCCACAAAAAAACACTTCATACGTTTGATCAAAATAGACAAATACTTCCGACCGAAAGTAAGTAACTTCCGATTGAAAGTACCAAAAATGGGTTTTTTCAATTGGAAGTTACTTCTGATCAAAAGTACTTTTTACTTTCAATCGAAAGTAGTTAAGTACTTTCGATCGAAAGTACTTACCTACTTTCGATCGAAAGTACTTACCTACTTTTGATTAAAAGTAGGTTAGGTCAAATTTGGCATATATACAACCTGTCAAAATAGTGAAAATCATTGTTTCAGCTGGGTTGAAACTCTGTGGGGCATCCAAAATATCAATCGTAGAATCAAAAAGTTTTTCACGTTTTCATTCCATGTTTTAATAGTTGTTTAATATATACTATTTGAATATATAATGTATATTTTTTTTTATACATTGTTTGTATATATGCACATGTATATGTGTATATATGTATATATATATGTGTATATATGCATATATATATATGTGTATATATGCATGTATATATGTGTATATATGCATATATGTGCATATATATGCATGTATATATGTGTATATATGCGTATATGTATATATTTGCATATATGTGTATATATATGCATATATGAGTACATATATATATATATATATATATATATATATATATATCATATGCATGTGTATATAAATAAGTGCATGTACAATATATATATATGTACATGTCATATGCACATGTATAAGTTGTATACATCATACATGTACACCTGTACATATATGTCATATGTACATGTCCTATATGTCATATGTACATATGTATGTACATTTATATATACATGTACATGTCATATACTATATACATGTAAATACACATGTACATGTATGTCATATACATGCACATTATATATACATGTCATATTGTATGTACATGTATGTATGTATGTATGTATGTCATACACATGTATATATGATATATATGTACATATATACATACGTGTATGTATGAATGTCAATCATGTATGTATGTATGTATATATATGTGTACATACACATACATATATATATTTATCAGGCATATTATATTACACATCACACATGGTAGATGCACTGATTCCCCTTGACGAACTATTTGCACACACTATTAGAGAAATTCAAAGGTTGCAAAATTCCATTAATAATCCAACTAGCTCTATTGTTTATAAGAACACATGTCAAACTATACTTCATAGCTTGATTACTATTAGGGATGACCTTCATGGTACCACTCGCTATGGTCGAGATGTTATAGAGGCCATACTTGAGAGGAATAGACAAGAGGTTGTCTACGGTCTTTCTCTCAAGGAGGTATGGGCTTTAGTGTCAAAAGTGACCCTAAAAAAGGGAAGTTTTTCCATCTTATGCAGATTTATAGTATGTGAAGGGATATCAGGTTACGAGGTGTGATGATCCTGCCATATTAGCATTGATATACCCACAATTTCTAGCTTCTCATGGTCGTTATCTAAATAATGAATAGTTTCCATTGTACTTTACACAACATATTTATGCTAAGGTTTATTTAGGGAGGAAAGTTAATTACACTAATTTTCAAGGACATCTAGGATAGGGGCATGGTAGACTTGCTGATAGAGATGCTTATCATTGAATAGATCGCTGGAGGCCAGTACACATGGCAATTGTTGGTCAAAGGGAACCTGTGATAGCTCCTTCATTGAATCCTATTGCAGATGATGTTATCCATAGCACCTAGCTTTGAGGTGCGATTGATAGTGTGGGGGATATTGCAGTAGCTATTGTTAGCTCTTTTTCTTGTAGAATCGATTATAACAACAATAAATGCCAGACTCTCTTGTACCCAAGTTAGATTCTCATAGGGAAAATGCTAATTAACAAGGATGAAAAATCCTTCTACACTTTGGGCTCCACATACCCAGGTGGGTGCACCTTTGATAGAATATTATCCTTCAGCAATTTTTTCTTAACAGTGGATTAAGGATTGGTGATCCTTCTTCTTTTTATTCCATTAGGCTTAGGAAGGCTAACCTATTGATTCACTCTTCAAGGAATCACTAAGATGAATTGTACTGAATAGAATTAACTAGACATCTACTTGAAATAGTAGAAATCTAAAGATTGATTAAATTTGAATTGATGATAACAACCACATGTCACCATTTTGACCAGTGCCTAATCATGGGTGATAGAGTTAAAACAAAGCATACATATATTAAAGATAATCAATGGAAATACTAATGAGACCCATATAGAATGCATTATAGACTATCCTCTCATCATTACACCCCTGTATCAAATCCTTGCATAAACCCTAACCCTCAGTAGTTATCTGTAAGATTTAAAACTTTCCTTGAAAGCAACTTACATACAAGAACATGGTTACTTTATAACCAGTATACTCAAAATGCCTTACAAATTGAACATACAAGAATTAATAGCAAATGCAAGAAGACATCATTGATATCAAAATGGAGATTCCATTGTATTTTACTAATGTAAATTCAATGTCATAACATTCAAAAGACTCAAAAACTGACATTCATACATAATTCAGTAATCTGCCTTATAGTCTTATTTTTTTCCATCCTTATTACAATACTAGAACTTGATGCTTATAGATAGCAATGGTTATCTTGGAATGCTTTTGGAAAATAAGGATACAACAAGCTATAGATGATTGGGCTAGTGGACAAAATACAATTTACAGAAGGCACAAAAATTTAGGCGGATGGGAGTAACAAATCTTTGCCATTAGCCATATAATATTTTGTCCTATGACAACCTGAATGCTTGAAGTTGCTCTGAGGTGACTGGGTCCTTGTCATCTAGAAATTGTTCTCTTGTTTGTGTGGAGGCCTCAATATTTGATTTGTTCAAACTATTCAACCTCTTTGGTGTTAGTTGTCCCCTTTATGTTAATTGTATCATGCTACTGGGGTGACTATTCCATACTTCCTAACCCATGTGGTGAACACCTCATCACTTGGCCAACTAAAACTAAGGACCTCATCTTTCTAGCTGTTGAACTCTTTCCAGCCACTATTAGCTTTCTCAATTTCTTCCTCCTAGGATTCAAAAAATGCCTTGGCTTTATTCAAAATATCAATAGTTAGCACAAACCAGCCAATATTTGCCCATGTAATAATACTTTTTGTCCTACTGGTCAGTGCTTTATTCAATTTTCTTAGCCATAAGACATCATTCTTTATGTACACATCTTCTTTGAACATGTTTGGAAACATGTCATACCTATCCCTGGAAAACTCTTCTCTCAAAATTGTAACCCTCTTTATGACCATGTTCTTCTTGATGTCCAAATTGACCTTCAATTTGAGACATTTATGGGTGCTTGTGAGGATGATATCAATATTATTTTGTTCCTTTGAGAGAGAGTAAAAGGATTTGACATGGGCTGCCTTTCCTTACTAGTTATTCATTATCAAATCCCACTGCTCCTTTTCATTATCATATTTTCTTATGATGCCTGCAATCTTCTTTCCTAGTAAATAGAGGTTAGAAAGGTTGACCTCACTGGCACACCTTTTGAGGTTGGAAAATATTTGATCAGAACAATTTTGTTTCACCAAATCCTTAGCCTCTTTGTATGCAGGGGAATCTTCGAGATCCCTTTTACCTTCTTCTTCCAGCCTTGACCTCTCACTAATGAACCTGTTCTTCTCAGCCTCTAATTCTGCTCTTTTGGCATCGATGGCTTCTTGTGTAGTATGACTAAAAGGTGCAGGGGATGGGGAATATTTCACAAATGGACTAGAGGAGGAGGGTTGGTGAGGTTTCTGAGCAATTACCCATTGGGGCACAAATTGAATCTTTTGTTTACCCTCCAACTCTGCTATTCTATTATCTTTCATCAAGGATTTGACCTTTTCCTCATTATAAGCTTTAAGTACAAACTCATATCTCTCATTCAAGCCACCATAAGCCTCCTTTTGTCTCTTAGCTACCTTCATGCTTAAATTGGCTGCTTGAACAATAAGGTTTGCAACTTTAGTACCTGAAGTGTCAGCAACCCTCTTCACAATTAGACTGCCTGTATCTTCAACCTCATCATATTCCTTTATTCTCCTATTGTCATTTTTGTTTAATGCCAAAATGGATAGAGCTGCATGATCTTCACTAAACTAGGCACCAATTGATGTCCCAGTAGTTCTCATGGGCTTATTTTTCTTTCTAATAGCATCAAAGACCACTGCATCTGCTAGATCCCACTGAGGTAATATGAGAACTCCCTACTTTTTAATCATTTGTCTACCCTCTTAAGGGGTGATCTTATCAAAATTTGATATCATCTCCTTCTTAACTTCCTTCTCTACATCTTCCCTAGCAGAGTTGGGTTGGGCTTCCTGTAGCTTTTGGCACTTGTGATTGAATTCATCAATGTGGCATCTCCATATAAATTGAATGAATGCCCTAGTTTTAATGAAATTGTCATTAGAGAAGAATTCACCAATGCCCTGTTTGGTTATAGGATCCAAATCCGTACTAGAAATATCTACTGCTGTGAGGTCAGTTTTTGTATTTTTAGGGGCCTCTGACATCCCTTCTTGTAGCTCCTAAGTAGTAACAACCACTTCACCAGCATTCCTCAATTTGACCAATTGCTCAGTGATGGATCGATCATCATATTGCATGGGGGATTGGGAAGGAGAGTATAATTCACTCTCCTGTTCTTTTGTTTCCACCCTTTTTTCTTTTGGGAGAGGGCACCTCTTGAACATCAATATTTTTTGGCCTCTTTCCTTTGTGCTGAAGAGATTTGTCAACTTTAGGAGCAATAGTAGTGTATCCTCTCCTTTTATACACTACATATTCCCCTAGCGGGACTATTCTACCCTGTGGAAATTTATTTAGGACAACAAGAGCCCTTTCTGGATCATTTTCAACTACTCTTTACCTCTTCTCATTTAGGGTTTGCATGATTCCCTCAAAAAGATTCATTAAGGAGTCAATTTTGTAAGACCATGGGAAAAATTCCTTTAAAGGATCATAATTCTTATCAAAATTTTGTAGAAATTCCAAAGAATTTTTGTATGCCATCCATTTCTCCTTCTTGATTTCTTGAACACCAAGGTCAAAAATATTTCTAATGATATCCTTAGGGTAGTTGAACTAATGCTCTAATATCAAGCATTTAGTCCTCTTTCTGAACATACCCATGATAAAGTCTTCATTATCTGCACATCTAGACATATAAGTGGCAAAATGATAGGGCTCAAAATACTTGTCAAACTGTGTCCACCCACGTTTGGTTATGATGAAGTGATGGGCTCTGGTGAGGGTAGGAAAGATATTTCCCTTCATCTTTCTAGTCAATGCTCCTTCATGTAGCCCACCCAGTTGCCTTATAATTTCTGCTACTCCAATCTTGAGTGGGACTCTGTAGGGTAGCACATAAGGAGTTCCTCTAAAACCATAAACCCTAATTACTATGAAAAAGGGTACAAAATTAGATCTCCCCAATTGTGAGCAATTTTTAGCTCTGGGGCATATTCCATAGGTGTTAAAAGCCTCATCATTTCATTGTGTACCCTAGGATTCTGGTTACTCAGTAGTGACTTAAGTCTAGTTGCAAAAACTTTATCAAAATACACATCACTAGCATTCTTCCTATCCCATGATAAATCTACACTCCACATTTGAACAGGAAATTCTTTACCATCTTGGAATTTACCTAGTTCCATTTCTTCCTCAGAGAAGTTTGCACTGTTGAACAAGAACATATGCATCATGAGGGAATACCAACCCATTGGTTTCTATATGTTGTCATCTTGTATTCCTGACAGACCCTCATGCATCTCCTGAGCAATATAAGATGCAAAATCAAATACTACTGACAAGTGGGGATGTAGAATTTGAACAACCATCAACATTATATGGACAGGCATTGCCACATCTTCATCTATCCCCAAAACAATGCATAGAGCACTGTACATCTTTGTGGCTTTTCCATTGAAAAGATCCAACTTGAAAGGTTCCAGGGTTCTAGTCCCTACTACAACTAGGTTCCCTATTTTATTGATATACCCCTTCAATGCTTCACCCCTGTAATAATATCTTTGCTTTTTGTATACTTCTTTAAGATCAATATAATCCATATGCTCAGAGGTGTCAGTTAGCTTGAAGATTCTTCTGATTTCATCAGCTAATACAGTCAATAGTATATTTCCCTGAGTGTCCCTAACAACCCTAGCCACCTTATCATACATGTTAGAAATTAAATTGAACAAATCAGTGTCCATGAACACACTAGGTGCTATCATTTTTCCCACATCTAACTCCCAAATATTGCAGTCTGGGGTAGGGGCATTCCTCTGGCTATAGGCCATCCTAAACAGAGTGAGGCCATCAAAACTATTATTGGCATCTTTCGCCCATCTATTGGAATTATATAACCCCTTTCCAATTTTGAAGCGGGGATGTGGTGGAACTACCCTTTGAATTTGTGTGGCATCCCCTGAGGACAGTGGCAACTGTTGCAACAAATCTTCCCTAACATTTCTTGTTTGGTAATCAACCTCTCCAGAAACATTTATTCTAGGGGCCATTCTAAGGTTTTTTCTTTCGATACTAGACTCAGATTCTGAAACAAAGCACTAAAACCTTTCTGAACTATGAATTCCACCACAATTTGAATCCTAGTGAATCAATAAGTGTACCCGTTCTGCATAGAATTCATGTGAAGCCAATTTTCTATGCAATCCCATTTTTTCTCGAATGATTTTGATGAATCATTGTGACTACAAGTGGACTTAATCAATTCTACGGCCTCAATCAAATCAATCTTTTGAATTGAATTCAACTAGAGTAGCCGCACGTTCTATAATTAATTCACAGGCTTCAATTTTGTGGCTTAACAACTCTCTGCAACTTATTTTATCAACTTTGAATTTGAGTCGTTAATTTTGTACATCATTCTCTACATCTGATGGCTATCTTATTTTCCTGAAAACAACTATCCACCGAAGAAATGTGTCGTCACCACTTAATCGCTTACTCGCTAGATGTCAAGCATTTTCCCTTTAAGCGATTACACGAGTTGTTGGATATGAAACAACTTAACTATGGTTTAAGTCCTCGCCAACTTTAAATTCCTGGGTGCACCAGCTACCAGATGTCAATGGCACTTAATGGCTTGCCTGATAGATGTCGTGCATCTTGGGCATAAGCCATCAAGTGGACCGCTAGATCTTTCCAGACTTTAACACCTTTTATACTTGTTTATGACTAGACCCACACTCTTTTCTAGATAGGTGTCACCTCTGCTTAATCACTTGCCCATTAGATGTTGTGCACCTTTTGATTAAGCCATTAAGCAAGCTGTCAAATTGAAATCAACTAGCCCACTATTTAATTGAGACTTCTTATGACTGTTTGGCCCCACCAAGCACAAACGTCACCACCGCTTAATTGTTTTCTTGATAGATGTCATGCATCTTGGGTAGAAGCCATTAAGTCGACCGTTAGATCAAAAGCAACGTGCTCACTGCATAAGGTAATGACGTAAAAGGGATTTTTCATGGTGAGACTTAGGAATTAATAAAGTGGTTAGGATAAAATAGTCTTTTTGTAAAATTTAACCCATTTAGCATGGACACATGACTTAAGGTGACTTAAGTGACCAAAAAGTAACATGAAAATAGAATCGGCCAAGATAGTTAGGGTTTTTTACTCATTTTCCACCATTTTAAACTAGGTTAAGGGTTTGAGCATGCTTTACAGAGGCATAAAAACAATTTTAATCTCAATTTCAAAGACTTGGACACTACCACTGACAAGGGATCATAGGAAAATTACAAGGCATAATTTAAATAGGAAATAGCACCAATAGTGGCTCTCTCTGAGGATGTTTAAACACCAGGTTATAACAAGAACCACAGATCTCTGGGGAAGCAGAACACAAACCAGACCAACCTAAAATTGGAAACAAACACACAATAGAAAGGAAAAACACCTCTACATATAATAAATACTACTATGCATGGAAAAGAAAATTCAATTAAAGAATTTTTTCAGGAATTATCCATGCACTGGCAATTCCTGTTCTTCATCATCCAGATTCTTGAGAAAATAAGAATCTTTTCCAAAGATTTGAGATATAATAAAAGGTCAGATCCATAGTGATTCAAATTTCTTGTGTTTTCCTTTCTCTTCAGCCTTAGTATTCCACTATAATACAAAATCACTAGGCAGAAACTTTCTCTCATCTACCCTTCTATCAAAAAGGTATTTCATTTTTTGCTATAATTTGATATTTTCTCTCTAGATTTCTCTCCTTATTTCATCCAATTCTACCAGCTAAACCATCCTTTCTTCCATGGGTTTAGAAATCTCTATTCCTTCATCTTGGATAAATTTGTAAATTGGGAGCAAATTGTTAATAGGAATTCTTTACTGAACACCATAAACTAATACAAAAGGAGACTTTCCAGTGGCCTTCTTGATAGTAATCCTATCAACCCAAAGGGAAAGTTTCCATTTAACATGCCAAGCTCTCTTATTTCCCTCCAAGGTCTTTTTTAAGATTTGAAAAATACTTTTATTACTGGATTCTACTTGACCATTAGCTTGAGGGTGGTATGGAGATGAATAGGACATAACAATTCCCATATCAGAGAAAAAGTCAGTGAATTTTTTAGATCTAAAGCACATGGCATTATCCATTATCAATTTAAGGGGGACACCAAATCGTGTAATTATATTATCCATCAAAAAATCAATAACCACAATACTTGTTACCTTTTTGGTTGGGATTGCTTCTACCCACTTTGTGAAATAATCAGTTGCTAGCAAAATCCAGCCATGGCCGCCACTTGATATTTCATTAAATTCTCCTATAAATTCCATTCCCCACATAGCAAAGGGAGCTTATGCTACCACCAATTTTAATAAAAATCCCCCTAAATATTTCATCTTTCTTGAAAATCTCTGGCAAGGCTCACATTTCCTGACAAAAGTGTGAGCATCTTGAAAAACACAAGGCCAATAATATCCACCCCTTAAAATTTTGTGGGTTGTTATTCTAGAAGAATAATGCCCTCCACATATGCCAACATGCATCTCTTTCAATACCTTTTCTGATTGACCTTTGTCATGGCATAATAACAAGATCCCATCTCTATTTTTCCAAAACAAAACACCCTGTAACAAAACATACTTTTGTGATTGTAGCTTCAAACTCCTCCTTTGGTTATCATTAAAGTTATCTAGATATTTAGCATTTTTCAGAAAAAAAACAATATTGGTATACCAGGGTTGCATCTCAATACTTGTCAAGTAGTTTTCTTCTACACCAACATTGTTTACTTGGACCAAATACAATTTTTCTTCTATCATCAACTTAGCCAACCCTAATCCCCTCACCAACTTAGTGATATGGATTTCTATGTCAAACTCTTGGACTTTGTTTATCTATTTACATCTCTTTCCTGTCACTTCATTTTGAACAAAGATGTCCTTGACAATAGCATGAGGGACATAGGCTTTTACTTTTGCACACACCAAATAAGGCCTGAAAGCCTTGACTTCCTTCACTAGAGCATAAGCTTGTTTTTCCATCATCTGATAATTTAATTCAGTTGATTGTAATGACTTACTGAAAAAAAACAATGGGGTGCTCAAATCCTTCACTATCCTTCTGCAATAAGACTGCTGCAATAGTATGAAATGAGGCAAAAATAAACAAAGAAAAGGGCTTAGTGTAATCAAGGGATACAAGGATTTGTGATTCTTGAATAGATTATTTTATCCTTTCAAAGGCTAACTGAGCTTCTTGGCCCCATTCAAACTTCACATTTTTCTTTAGCAATTTTGACAATAGGTTTAACTAGTTCCACAAACTTGACAATAAATCTTCTAACAAAGTTAATCTTCCCTATAAATGATTTTATACCTTTTAAGTTGTTGGGAGCAAGTACCTTTTGGATGGCTTCAACCCTTCCAGGATCTATTCTCACCCCCTCCTTTGACACTATGTGTCCCAAAATATTCCCCTTAGTAACAACAAAGTGACACTTTTTTGGGTTCAGAGACACCCCATATTCTAGTGCTTTTACCATGACCCTTTCCAAGTGATTGCAATGATCCACTGCTATTTTTGAGAAATCTATCATCATCTTGGTATACCACCATCAGAACATCTATGAGGTCTTTGAAGGCTACATCCATAGCTCTGTGAAAAGTTGCACCAGCATTTTTTAGCACAAATGGCATACGAGCATATACATAAGTGCCCCAAGGGGTAGTAAATTCTGTTTTGAATTGCTCAGATTCTTTAACCAACACTTGATTATACCCTGAGAATCCATCCATCATAGATAACAAATCACATCCAGTGACTTTATGTAACATAGCCTCCATGTTAGGTAGTCTGTAATTATCTTTCAATGAGGCTATATTTAAATTTCTTAAATCAACACACAACCTTATCTCCCCATTTTTCTTTCTTACAAGGACTAAGTTAGAGACCCAAGATGAATGTCTAATAGGCTTGATTATGCCTACATCCCTTAGCTTCATCAGTTCTATCTACATCTTGGTAGCCAGTAATGGATTGATTGGCCTTTGCTTTTGTCTGAATGGTTTAGTGCCTTCTTTTAGAGGGACATCATGTTCGAGTAGATCTTCTCTGTAGGCTTTCAAATCATCATAGGACCAGGAAAAAACATGTTTGTACTTTTTTATCAACTTTATCAAATTTTGTCTCACATTGTTGTCCAATTTATTACTAATGTAGACTAATTGGGGAGATGTTTTAGATCCCAAATTTATTTCCTCTAAGTCTTCCACTCTAGCATTGGACTTCTGAGTCATATAGTTGTCATTTATGTTGAACATGCCTTCCAATTTAACCAATCCCTTCGGAATGTGATTAGTATTCAATTGGATGACTTCCTGATCAAAAATATATTCCTTATTGTCCACAATTGACACTAGAGATTCATAATCAATCTTTTGACCATCATATTGATCCATACATTGGATAAACTTGATGATATCATCATCATCCTCAAAAACTTGCCAATTATGAATATTGTTAGGAACTGCTGGCAATATGCTTGATGGAAATATCCATTCCCAAGATTAAAGCCTCATATTTGGCAATATTGTTTGTGCATTGAAAAGTTAACATGGATGAATATTTGAAAGTGATACCTGATGGAGATATCAACAAGACTCCTGACCCAGATCCTTCTTTTGAATATCCTCCATCAAAATACATTTTCCAAAGCCCATTTTGTTGCAATAATAGTTCATCCACAATTGGGTCATTATTTTTTAACTATGGTTTAACTTCTTCAACCATAAAATTCTCCATATCAACATTCACACGACAATTTAATTGATCAGGTAAGACCACCTCAACCATAATAGATGACTGGGGTTCTCTGTGTAATTTGATCTCATTCCCATTTACATGGATAGTTGCATAAGATAAATCCAACTGTATCTTTCCTCCTACCACTGCTACCCATTGCCTTGATAAAATCATACCATAATATGGTTTAGTATCCACTACCACTATGTCCATTCTATAAGTTGCTTAAGGGAAAGCAACAATTTTCACTTTAATATCCTTCAATGTTCCTATCACAGGAACTTTCATGTTATCCATGGCATAGAAACTCCCAATAGATGTAGTAACCTGGAAACCTAATTCTTTCATCACATGATAGGACATCACATTTTTTGCTATTCCTGAATCAATCATGCAGTTTTTAATCAAGAAATTGTTTACCATTAAGGTGACATAAAATGGATCAACAAACAATGGTTCTTGGGTTATTATATTTCCAATATAAATGTTAGAAAATTCCTTTCTCTTTCCTTTTCCTTTCACTAATGCACAATCTTCTTTAGCACTATTTAGTCTCAAAGGTATCTCCTCATGATTAGGGACAGATACATCATCTATTCATTTTAATAATGCTATATCAACTTCCTTATGCTCATTTATTTTCAACATTTCCATAAGAGGGATTGAGAATTTCATTTGGGTCAGAGCATGTTTCATGTCAAAATGAGGTGATTCAGGGGGCGTATCATTTTCTTTATTCATTTTCTTGACTTTTTCATTTGGCACTAATTCTTCCTTTGATATCCCCTCCCTAATATGATCATGAGAATCTCCTGCTTGTTTGCAACATTCATCTTTGTCATATTTCTTAGGATGAAAATCCTCATTTACTTGAGGTGAGTCTTTTCTAACATAAAAAGGGGTAGACTTGCCTTGAGTTGGTTGTACTACTCTATTTCTTAAGTTGTAGGCACTTCTTTCTTGATTAATTTCTGCAATAGTTAAGGACCTTTTTTCTTCATCAGTAGGAGTCCTAAAATGAGATTGCTAACTATCATCACCCACTGTGTTTATAGTTTCCTATGAAACATACTCATCCTAATCACTTTGATATGTTGAACTTCATAACTGGTTTGTAAAATAATAATTATCCTCCAAACATGAATTATCAGAGGATGAGGCAATATCAAAGAGCCATGGATATGGTTTCTTTACTGTGAACATATTGATAGTAGGGCCTTCCTACTCTCCTTCTTCTGTTTGGTCAAACAAAGCCTACACTACTACACATTGATACGAAGAGTGTGGCATATTGCAAGCATCACACCAGGGAGTGTTCTCAACATAGTTGGCATTGTTCCTTTTTAGGGGGTCTGGGGTTTCTTTTTCTTTTGGGTTATCTTGCCCCTCAAGGACAGGTTTGCCATTATTCCAATTGGTCTTGTATGGATAATCTCACAAGTTAGGCTATCTATCAAATATTTGGTTAGTATACTTATTATCTTGGTACCCTCCTCTATCATTCTTATCCATCTTGGCAGTAAGGTCTTTTAATGCACTCACCAATTTATCCACTATATCATCTTCTTTGACACGTTTATTGGCTGATCCCTTTTCTTTCCAAAGTTTATTGTCTTCTATCTTCCCCAATTTCCCTGATGCTCTCCTATTACTCTCAATGTCAATTTCTATCTTGTAAGCATCCCTTAAGGTAGTTTGGTTCTTATCTCTAATTAGATAAGACACTTTTCCATTGGAAACATTAATGTAAGTGGTAAGGTACACTTCCTCATCTCATCTCAAAACTTGGAACAATTTGTTCATGGCCTTTTGAAATCTACTGTTGAAGTCAGCCATATTTTCATTTGGGAACTTCTTGATGTTATTAAATTCATTTAACATGTATCCATAATTAACATTCTCTCTATACTACTCCCTAAAAGACTTTACAAATTCATCCCAAGAGGCAATACTATCATTAGGCAAGTTTCTAAACCAATCCCTAGCATCTTCAATTAAAGATTGAACAAAAAGTTTCATAATGACATCCTCATCTTCAATTTCAAAGTCAGTAATCTTATCACCAAAATATTTTAAATGTTCTCCAGAAGTAACAACATTATTTCCTATGAACTTAGGGATCCTATCTCTTACCTCATTGGGGATCACATTAGGGTGACCAGGAATGCCTTCAAAGAAGAGAGCTCTATATTTTTTCATGTGGACAGGCCTCCTTTGAAAATTTCCCAACTCATTATTACCATTTGGTCCAAAAATTCCTCCTTGATGTTGAACAGGTGGAGGAACACTCTTCTTGGGCCTTGCAGCTTGAAAACTTGGGTGAGGACCCATAATTTGAGAAGCTACATTAGGACTAGAGTTTTGAACATTTGAGTTCTTTCCACACTTTTGGACTTTAGGAGCACCACCTTGATTGTTCACATTTATATCAGTAGATGGATTTAATTATTGTACTCCTTGATTCACATGCATAGAACTACTTACAGTATTATTATTTGTAGCATGAAGTAAGGCTATCTTCATCTTTATATCAGCTGTAGCAACCTCTAATTCCAACTTTTCTAGTTGTTTTTCCAAGTCATCTTTAGCCTTCCTAGCTTTTTCAATGTCCAAATCAATTTGAGATATTCCTTCAAGGTTGGAAACTTTCTGCTGAGCCTCATTTATGCTAATACCAACAACCTTTTTCTTTCCTTTGTTAGGAGCATCTTTAGGAGTTACTTTGAGTTTCACATTTCGTTGATTCTCATATGGGAACAAATGCCTAATGACAGGTCCTTCCTTTTCAAACTCATCCTTGTCAGGGTTTGAAATTTTACTTGGGGCTTTGATTCTCAAATCATTGAGGGTACCAAACAATTCTGGATCCAAACCTTTTACTTCTAGATTCAAGCTTTTAGTCTTGAGGTCATTCTTTCTAGTCTCAGCTAAGAGTTCTTCTCTTTCCAACAATAAGTCATATATACTTTGGCCACCTTTTTCCTCTGTTCCAGCTATTTCCCTTTCTTGTTCTTTCCTTTTTCTTTTCAAAGCCACAACCTCATCTTGCAACTTATCAAAATCATATGATGTTGTTTCAACAGCACAAGTCTCTTCTGGTGGAGATAGATTTTATTCCATAGGAAAGAACCCTATGTCTGTATTTTATCCATCCCTAAAGGGATCAAAATTAGTATTATATCTATAAGCATCAATTGGTCCCATGGGTTTTGCATCTTCAAATGAAGATGACTTCCTTTTTGGAATGGGAATATCCATTTTTCCTTCAGAGGCATGTTGGGAATCATGTTTAGATGCCCCTCTTTTGGACCATTGTTTCCTTTGAGGCATATGAATCTCTTCTCCAAGATCCTTTTCAGGATTCATTTTGGAATATGATCTGGTATTTCTTTGTCAGCTCATCTCATAGAAAAAACAAATATTTCACTATGCAATACTTGAATACATAGAAGTTAGAATCACCACCCCTTTTCAGAGGATTAATATATATAGAGATTAAACATCTTTCCCTATCTCAGATTTCCTTTAAGCAATAAGAAAATATAGAACTTTGCAAATAGATTAGGCTTGATAATTCCTCACCTAGAAATTTCAAGAAAATGATCTTTCACTGTCTGCTACAACTCTTTTTCATTCAGTGGACTTCCTCTTGAGAACAAACAAGGAACCATATTAGATATCTTAGAGTTATCAACTATTCCAACTGAGACAAGATCTGTATCATTTTCAGAATCAAGACCTTCAAAAAATGTGCCATGGTAGATAAGAAGAATAAACCCGCTTTAATGATTATGAGGAAAAATAAACTAATTCTCAATATTTTAAGGATAAATGCTTTCATGATCATGACTCTTAGAACATTTCAATTCCCCAGTAGAGTTGCCAATTTGTTAGCTCTTTTTCTTGTAGAATCGATTATAACAACAATCAATGCCAGACTCTCTTGTACCCAAGTTGGATTTTTGCAGGGAAAAGGCTAATTAACAAGGATGAAAAATCCTTCTACACTTTGGGCTCCGCATACCCAGGCGAGTGAACCTTTGATAGAATATTATCCTTCAGTAGTTTTTTCTTAACAGTGGATTAAGGATTGGTGATCCTTCTTCTTTTTATGCCATTAGGCTTAGGAAGGCTAACCGATTGATTCACTCTTCAAGGAATCACTAAGATGAATTGTACTGAATACAATTAACTAGACTTGTACTTGAAATAGTAGAAATATAAAGATTGATTAAATTTGAATTGATGATAACAACCACTTGTCAGCATTTTGACAAGTGCCTAATCATGGGTGATAGAGTCAAAATAGAGCATACATATATTAAAGTTCATCAATGGAAATACTAATGAACCCAAGATATAATTCCTTATAGAATATCCTCTCATCCTCACACCCCTGTATAAAATCCCTACATAAACCCTAACCCTCAACAGTTATCTGTAAGATTTAAAACTTTCCTTGAAAGCAACTTACAGATAAGAACATGGTTACTTTATAACTAGTATACTCAAAATGCCTTACAAATTGAACATACAATATTAATAGAAAATGAAAGAAGACATAATTGATATCAAAATGGAGATTCCATTGTATTTTATTAATGTAAATTCAATATTAGTACATTGAAAAGACTTTAAAACTGACATTCAGACACAATTCAGTAATCTGCCTTGTAGTCTTATTTTTTTTCCATCCTTATTACAATGCTAGAACTTGATACTTATAGATAGCCACAGTCATCTTGAAATCATTTTGAAAAATAAGGATGCAACAAGCTATGGATGACTAGGCTAGTGGGCAAAATATAGTTTACAGAAAAGACAAAAATTCAGGCGGATGGGAGTAACAAATATTTTCCATTAGCCATATAAATTTTTGTCCTGTGACCACCTGAATGCTTGAAGTTTCTCTAAGGTGGCTGGGTCCTTGTCATCTATAAATTGTTCTCTTGTTGGTGCAGAGGCCCCAATATTTGATTTGTTCAAACTTCTCAACCTCTTTGGTGTTAGTTGTCCCCTTTATGTTAATTCTATCGTGCTACCGGGGTGACTATTCCATACTTGCTAACCCATGTGGTGAACACCTCATCACTTGGCCAACTGAAACTAAGGACCTCATCTTTTTGGCTGTTGAAATCTTCCTAGCCATCATTATCTTTCTCAATTTCTACCTCCCAGGATTCAAAAAATGCCTTGGCTTTATTCAAAATATCAATAGTTAGCACAAACCAGCCAGTATTTGCCCATGTAATAATACTTTTTGTCCTATTGGTCAGTGCTTCATTCAATTTTCTTAGCCATAAGGATTCATTCTTTATGTTCTTATCTTCTTTCAACATGTTGGGAAACATATCATACCTATCCCTAGAAAACTCTTCTCTCAGAATTGTAACCCTCTTTATGACCATGTTCTTCTTGATGTGCAAATTGACCATCAATTTGAGACATTTATGGGTGAGGATGATATCAATATTATTTTGTTCCTTTGAGAGAGAGTAAAATGATTTTACATGGGTTGCCTTTCCTTTCCAGTTATTCATTATCAAATCCCACTACTCCTTTTCATCACCATATTTGCTTATGATGCCTGCAATCTTCTTTCCTAGTAAATAGAGGGTAAAAAGGTTTACCTCACTCGCTCACCTTTTGAGGTTGGAAAATATTTGATCAGAACATTTTTGTTTCACCAAATCCTTAGCCTCTTTGTATGTAGGGGAATCTTCATGATCCCTTTTACCTTCTTCTTCTAGCCTTGACCTCTCACTGATCAACCTGTTCTTCTCAACCTCTAATTCTTCTCTTTTGACATCGATGGATTCTTGTGTAGTGGGACTTAAAGGTGTAGGGGATGGGGGATATGTCACAAATGGACTATAGGAGGAGGGTTGGTGAGGTTCCTGAGAAATTAACCCTTGGGGTAGAAATTGAATCTTTTGTTTACCCTCCAACTCTGCTATTCTGTTATCTTTCATCAAGGATTTGACCTTTTCCTCATTATAAGCTTTAAGTATAAAATCATATCTCTCATTAAAGCTAGCATAAGCCTCCTTTTCTCTCTCAACTACCTTCATTCTTAAATTGGTTGTTTGAACAACAAGGTTTGCAGCTTCAGGACCTAAAGTGTCAGCAACCCTCTTCACAATTAGACTGCCTGTATCTTCAACCTCATCATCTTCCTTTATTCTCCTCTTGTCCTTTTTATTTAATGCACAAATGGCTAGAGCTGCATGATCTTCACTAAAATAGGCACTAATTGATGTCCCAATCGTGCTCATGAGCTTAGCTTTCTTTCTAACAGCTTCAAAGACCACTGCATCTGCTAGATCCCACTGAGGTAATATGAGAAATCCCTACTTTTTAATCATTTGTCTACCCTCTTCAAGGGTGATCTTATCAAAATTTGATATCATCTCCTTCTTAACTTCCTTCTCTACATCTTCCTTTTCAAAGTTGGGTTGGGCTTCTTGTATCTTTTCACACTTGTGATTGAATTCATCAATGTGGCATCTCCATAAAAAATTGAATGAATGCCCTAGTTTTAATGAAATAGTCATCAAACAATAATTCATTACTGGCATGTTTGGTTATAGGATCCAACTCCCTACCAGAAAACTCTGCTACTATGAGGTTAGTTGTTGTATGTTTAGGGGCCTTTGGCATCCCTTCTTGTAGCTCCTGAGTAGTAATAACCACTTCACCAGCATTCCTCAATTTGACCAATTGCTCAGCGATGGCCTGATCATCATATTGCATGGGAGATTGGGAAGGAGAGTATAATTCACTCTCCTGTTCATTTGTTTCCACCCTTTGTCTTTTGGGAGAGGGTACCTCTTCAACATCAATGTCTGTTGGATTCTTTCCTTTATGCTGAAGATATTTGTCAACTTTAGGAGCAATAGTAGTGTATGCTCTCCTTTTATACACTACATAATCCCTTGGTGGGACTATTGTACCCTATGGAAATTTATTTAGGACAGAAAGAGCCCTTTTTGGATCATTTTCAACTACTCTTTGCCTCTTCTCATTTAGGGTTTGCATGATTCCCTCGAAATGATTCATTAAGGAGTCAATTTTGTAAGACCATGGGAAAAATTCTTTTAAAGGATCATAAGTCTTATCAAAATTTTGTACAAAGTCCAAAGACTTCTTGTATGCCATCCATTTCTCCTTCTTGATTTCTTGAACACCAAGGTCAAAAATATTTCTGATGATATCCTCAGGGTAGTTGAACTAATGCTCTAATATCAAGCATTTAGTCCTCTTTCTGAACATACCCATGATAAAATCTTCATTATCTGCACATCTAGACATAGAAGTGGCCAAACGATAGGGCTCAAAATACTTGTCAAACTATGTCCACCCACCTTTGGTTATGATGAATTGATGGGCTTTGGCGAGGGTAGGAAAGATATTTCCCTTCATCTTTCCAGTCAATGCTCCTTCATGTAGCCCACCCAATTGCCTTATAATTTCTGCTACTACAATCTTGAGTGGGACTTTGTAGGGTAGCACATAAGGAGTTCCTCTAAAACCATAAACCCTAATTACTGTGGAAAAAGGGTACAAAATTAGGTCTCCCCAATTGTGAGAAATTTTTAGCTCTGGGGCATATTTTATAGGCCTTAAAGGCCTCATCATTTCATTATGGACCCTAGCATTCTGGTTACTCACTAGTGACTTAAGTCTAGTTACAAAAACCTTATCAAAATACACATAACTAGCATTCTTCCTATCCCATGAAAAATCTGCACTCCACATTTGAATAGGCAATTCTTTACCATCTTGGAATTTATCCAGTTCCATTTCTTCCTCAAAGAAGTCTGCACTATTGAAGAAGAACATATGCATCATGAGGGAATACTAACCCATTGGTTTCTGTATGTTGCCATCCTGAATTCCTCACAAACCCTCGTGCATCTCCTGAGAAATATAAGATGGAAAATCAAATACTACTGACAAGTGGGGATGTAGAAGTTGAACAACCATCAATATTATATGGACAGGAATTGCCACATCTTCATCTATCCCAAAAACATTGCATAGAGCACTGTACATCTTTCTTTCTTTTCCATTGAAAAGATCCAACTTGAAAGGTTCCAGGGTTCTAGGCCCTACTACAACCAGGTTCCCTATTTTATTGATATACCCCTTCAATGCTTCACCCCTATAATAATCTCTTTGATTTTGGTATACTTCTTTAAAGTATTCAAGATCAATATCATCCATATGCTCATAGGTGTTAGTCAGCTTGAAGATTCTCCTGATTTCATCAGCTGATATAGTCAATAGTATATTTTCATGAGTGTCCCTAACAACCCTAGACACCTTATCATACGTGTTAGAAATTGAAGTAAACAAATTAGTGTCCATGAACACACTAGGTTCTATCAGTTTTACCACATATAACTCCCAAATATTGTAGTCTGGGGTAGGGGCATTCCTCTGGCTATAGTCCATCCTTAACAGAGTGAGGCAATCAAAACTGGTATTGGCATCTTTCGCCCATCTACAAGAATCGTATAACTCTTCTCCAGTTTTGAAGCATGGATGTGGTGGAACTACCCTTTTAATTTGTGTGGCATCCCCTAAGGACATTGGTAATTGTTACAAAAAATCTTCCATAACATTTCTCTTTTGGTAATCAACCTCTCTAGAAACCTCAATTCTAGGGGCCATTCTAAGGTTTTTTCTTTTGATACTAGACTCAGATTCTAAAAAAAAGCACTCAAACCTTTCTGAACTAAAAATTCCACCATAATTTGAATGCTAGTGAATTAGTAAGCTTACCCGTTCTGCACAGAATTCACGTGAAGCCAATTTTCTCTGTAATCCCATTTTTGCTTGAATAATTTTGATGAATAATTGTGACTACAAGTCAACTTAATTAATTCTATGGCCTCAATAAAATCAATCTTTCAAATTGAATTTGACTAGAGTAGCCACACATTGTACAATTAATTCACAGGCTTCAATTTCGTGACTTAATGGCTCTCTGCAACATATTTTATCAACTTTGAATTTGACCCGTTGATTATGTACATCATTCTCTGCATTTGACGGCTATCTTATTTTCCCAAAAACAACTATCCACTGAAGACACGTGTCGCCACCGCTTAATCACTTACTCCCTATATGTCAAGAATTTTCCCTTTAAGTGATTACGTGAGCCATTGGATATGAAACAACTTAACTATGGTTTAAGTCCTCACTAGCTCTGAATGCCTGGGTCCACCAGCTACCAAATGTCATCACCGCTTAATGGCTTGCCTGATAGATGTCGTGCATCTTGGGCATAAGCCATTAAGTGGACTGTTAGATATTTTTTGGCTTTAACACCTTTTATACTTGTCTATGACTAGACCCACATTCTTTTCTGGATAGGTGTCACCTCGGCTTAATCGTTTTCCCGTTAGATGTTGTACACCTTTTGATTAAGCCATTAAGCGAGCCATCATATTTAAAACAACTAGCCCATTGTTTAACTGAGACTTCTTACGAGTGTTTGGCCCCAACAAGGACACACGTCACCACCACTTAATCGCTTGCTTGATAGATGTCGTGCATCTTGGGTATAAGCCATTAAGCCAACTGTTAGATCAAAAGCAACCTACTCATTGCATAAGGTAATGACATAAAAGGGATTTTTCTTGGCAAGACTTAGGAATTAATAAAGCGGTTAGGATAACATAGTATTTTTGTAAAAAGCAACCCATTTAACATGGACACATGACTTAAGGTGACTTAAGTGACCAAAAAGTAACATGAAAAGAGAATCGGCCAAGATAGTTAGGGTTTTTAGTCATTTTCCACCATTTTCAACTAGGTTAAGGGTTTGAGCATGCTTTGCAGAGGCATAAAAACAATTTTAATCTCAATTTCAAAGCCTTGGACACTACCAATGACAAGGGATCCTAAGAAAATTACAAGGCACAATTTAAATAGGAAATAGCACCAACAACTACTACATCCATATTGAGCGATCAGGTTGGTGAGTACTCGATGTCTCGGTGACACTCCAGATAGTTAGTTAAAGCATCCGCTAGCAGGGCCGCACATGACATGTATATTGTAGTGGGGATCCCTTCATAGTCCACCCTAGAGGGACTTATAGGAGAGATGACACAGGTCACATTGTCTAGCTTGGCTGAGGATCTTTTGGATGCTTATGCATTTATAGCAGCAGAGCATGACATCCCTATATCGAGTATTAGAGATCATGTGGGTACTGTCAGATTCATGCATCCACCTTGTTCTGACCTAGACCATGGCCATAGTGGTGGTTCTTGTTAGGATCCACCCACTGACCACTCTATTATTGCAGAGGGAGAGGCATAGTATACATACCCTTCAGTTAGTGCAGGGCACCAGTTTTCTGATGTTGGCCTTGAGTATGTTGACTTTAGCATGGCCACTACAAGTTACCTATATTTACTAACACATGATGATACAGCTTCCATGCCATCTCATTTGATTAGTTCCTTACCTTCATCATTAGAGAGACATGTGCAGTCTATGCATTTTGTTGATGCAGAGATGAGCTTGGACCAAACACAACACAATCTTGATATATTGGTTGATAGGGTTGAGGCTAGGGAGTCTAAGTACTATCATGTGCCACCATCTACACAGACCTTTAAATTATCATATTATATATATTTAATGTTACAATTTAAGTTATTTAAAAATTTGCAATATTTCATCTATATGTGCATGTAAATTTACTTTTTTCTCTACCAGGATATGCCTCTTGTTACTCCCTCTTTGAGCACTGATTTTGTACGTCATCAAGACTCACTTGATGATGACATCAGTAGTGGACAGGTGAGTTTTTAATTTATTAATGTGTGTACATGCACATAGTACATTTTTTTCCACACTTTATAACATGTTTGATCTTGTAATATTTTTTCAAACTTAAAAAGATGTGTACATTTATATATATTTATTTCTCCTTTTTTGTAGGGATCTGCGCATCCTTCACAGCATGATAGTCACTCTGGGAATGACCACTTAGTGAGGAGTCATCATGATGAGTCCTAGAGGAACTTTCATATATGATCAAGACATTAACATACATACATATTTTTGATGTTATATTATTTCATGTATATCTACTCGGAATCGATTGACATATGTTTTGTACACTTTGATTTATGTTTGAGATGATACACATGTTTCATGAGCTTACAATACTTGATCTCTATGTTTTATGTTTACATACTTGATCTATGATTGATCTTTACATACTTGATCTATGATTGATGTTTCATGTGTATGTATGTATTATATACTTTCATTCTAATCTATACTTTCACTCTAGATGTATGTGTACTCATAGTGATTCATTGATCCTAAACATGTATGTATGTGAACTATATATGTGTACTTGATCTCTATGTTTTATGTTATACATTCACTCTATATATATTTCAAGTGACCTATATACATTTGTTGATTAAATGTACTTGACTTATGATATAAATGATGATGTGTACTTCATGCTTTTAAATGTACATGTTTGATGTATGTGTTAAATATATACATGACTGATCCTAATTTTAAAAGTATTTATGGAAAATTATATCCTAGAATTAAGTAATTACATAACATGCATTCAATCTACACATTCATAATATTCCAACTAAATAAGTATCCACATGAGCTAGAATTAATTCAATAGATAAAACTTTAAAGTAAATGAACATCTTGAAGACATTTTTGACATATATTAAAATAAATTTTAAAAAATTGCTGCATTCACTACATGGGCACCAGTAGGAAAGAATGGAGCTAAGAAAACCTCTGGTCTCGCCCTTGACAAATTTAGTACATATTTTGATATTTCATGCATGTTTTAGACCACATCAAGTGGTTTGGTTCGCTCTTGGATAATATTTAATATTCTCTCATGGTCATCAGTGTCAAGTCTCCACTTACAAACCCCGCATCTTGTCACTCGATGAGGAGATAGGACAGTGGCAATTACAAGATGGCTATACTGATAAACCTTTTTGGAAGTTTGATAATCAATAAAATGAATCCCATGTTTTAATATTTTTCGTTTGCTTCAAATATGTTCCTTGCACAACAACTAAACCTACACATACAAGTTCAAAATATATATATA
>MU228412.1:4096645-4115280 GCA_018584345.1 Thuja plicata | reverse complement strand
GAGAGAGAGAGAGAGAGAGAGAGAGAGAGAGAGAGAGAGAGAGAGAGAGAGAGAGAGATGTACCTTGTTTCTTATGATAATATCTTTTCCAAGACTCTTCATGTAGTCTTTGTTCAGTCACTTCTGAATAATATCATGTAATCTTATTTAGCCTTCTTTTTTTATTTCCCATCACAATTTGCAAAATTGTCTTCCATTTCCAAAATGTGAATAATTTTGAAACTTTAGAATTAATAAGATTATGAAAACATATATTTATTTATGTATTATCCTTCTGAACCCGAAATGACACCTAATAGGCTGACATAGGTTTCTATCAAAAGTTATCTATGACTTTCTATCAAAACTTGAAACTTTCGATCAAAAGTGCTTTAGTAAATGGCTAACAAATGCCAAATTATGAAACTACTTTCGATAGAAAGTAGTTTGTATCGAAATCCTCAAAATCATGTCCATTTCAAGAGGTCAAGAAAAATCTGCAATTTTCATGGCTTCGGGGCTCAAGCGCTCTACTCAAATGGAAGAATATGGAGACTTCCTTTTGCATCGCAAAAGTACTCTGAACTAGCTTTCTAACGAATATAGATTTGACAATTTTTGAATTCATTAGGTGTATGTTTAGTGACGTGCATCAAATGTAGGTATTTTATCAAAAATAAACCTCCAAGTTTGACATTCAATGAAAACTAGTAGAAAAAAGGAAAAAAAATATGAAAAATAATAGTGCCCTCCAGCTTCGAGTCTACTTTCTATAAAAAAATGAATTTTGATAAATATACAACAAGTTATAAGCTATGCACTCAAGGTATGTAAAAATTACGGTTTATGCTACTTTAAACATTCATAAAATATGCAATAATGATGATAATGTCATCAAACCAATTTCATGCCCCCCGTATGGATGTTACGAAACCAGATCCAAAAGAAGCGCATTGATACCTATTTTAGAAAAAAAGTTATGCCCTATGAAGTCAATGTAAATTTTTGGAAATATTGTTTTCACCAACATAGCAGTTTTAGTTGGAGAAAAAAATACTATTAAGACTCTAGTTTACTTCATCTTCATATTTCAAACGGTTTAACGACAATATGCATCTGAATCAAAAAGTTACTTTCAAAATGAATACTTCACTGTCCATTTAGGCAAAAACATGTAACCCACTATTATGGGATCACCCACATGTCATCTTTTATATTTTGAGGTGAGGAGGATGTTTGAGTGATTTTGCCTTTTTGGTTACTAGATAACCAATCACTACATGTATTACATCCTTACTGATATGTTCGAGCTCATCCACCCACATCTTTCCATCATGTACCCATCTTTAAGAACTATTTGGATCTACTCGGTTTTGAACTCCATAAAAAACATTAGGGAAATTTTCAGCCCTTTCACCTTAATGTGTTTATGTTCATCTTTGATGTTTCTATCTGTGCAAAGATTCTTGCAATCTTCCTCAACTTCCAAATCTCCAATGTTTGCAACTTTGCAGTGGATATAGGCTCGGACATCCTCAACTAGAAAAAACCTAGGTGGTATGCTTGAGAATTCTCCAAAGTTGTTGGGTTGTGAAGCTACATTTGCACAAAAATTATAGTTAGGCTCTTCACATGTTGAGTTATAGATCAAATTTACTTTCTTATCTTTCACATCCTTGATCTTGGAGACACAAGATGTGGTAGCCATTGTTTCTAGAAATTAAGGCTTTTCCCATGAACAAACTATGAAGTTGGTGAGTCTTAGTTACTCACTTGATCTGCTATAGATGCTATGAATATGTCTGAATACCATGAATATGCTTGTGAGTCACTTAACAACCTAGTCATTATTCTTTTCTCTATTTCGCTATTTTTCACTCTGCTTCACTCTACTCTTCCCTCTTAATCACTTTTTGAACAAATGATCTTTTTTGTATCCCTTTTATAGATGATTCCCTAAGTGGTGTAATAATTATTTTAACCACTTCTTAGTGTTTGAAGATGGAGTCACTCGGGGAACATACTAAATTCATTCTCAGTGAGAATGTGATGCTCAGGGGAAGTGTCAACTCAATTGAGCTTTCACATGTTCACCGATGGTGCTCAGTATGTGGCGGGGACTAATTGTTTTTTACATTGATTACTGACGATGCTCAGTTTATATTAACGAATTAGATTTTATATGTATACCAAATATTCTCAGTGTGCATTGAACAATGTGATTATATTCACAAATTCACAACAAGTAATACCATAGTGCATATTTATTCATGCTAGTTTGGAATTTTATCAATGTATAATGGAACTGCTGTAAAATAAAACTTGGTATAGTGCAGTTCCATACTTACATGTTCTTCTTAGGTGGGGGTGGTGATATCACAAGATCCATTGGATAAGGTGTCACCTATTATATTTCTTGGTCCATCATTATCTATGTTTGTATCTTTCCTGCACATTTTGTTTCTCATCTTCCTAATGTCTTCAATGGTATTGCCATTGGCAAAAGTGCTTGACTCTGTCACTCAGTCTTAGCAATCCTTACTTAAATGACTAACCCTATGACAGTGTAAGCATGTCATGTTAACCAACTGATATTTACATGATGAGATGATGATGAAGACCGAGATGAGAGGTATACAAAGTTGTAGAATACTCTTAGATTAGTTGTTATTTTTTCATTGATGTCAAGAAATTGATTTCTGATTCATATTGAGTTGCCATATCATTAGGAGTAAACTACAAGTTGAAGAAGACAAGGAAAGAGAGCAAGTGAAAAGATGAAAGTGTTGAAGAACTTAACTGGGCAGCTAATACAGATCAGACAATGAATTAGTGATGCTTGGTATAATTGTTTTCATGATAACAAAGTCGGTAACACAGTTTAGTCAAGTCGGTAAAGGAAATGAATGAGAATACCAAGTATGAGAAGTCAGTTAGAAATGTAAGCAAAGGGAGCAGTTAGTAAAGAAAGCAGAATTAAGCACCAACAAAAAATAGTCACCAAGTGGAAATGCTATTCGGTCATAGTTACTGAGTACTGAGTTCATGCAAAGGCACCGAGCAAAGTTATTCACCGAGCGTTGTTAGTTACCAAGTCATAAAGTCAGTTGTCGAGCAAGGAACAGTCGTTGGAAGTTAATGATAAGATTGAATCCAAGATAGATCATGATGATTTGGAAGATTCCATAGGAAAGGAAGAATTTTGTTACAAGATCTAAGAACCAAAAAAAATCAAGATGAAGATCGAAGGCAGAGATTAAGAGGAAAAGCAAATGTTGTGAGTCCCAAGAAGGGAACAAGTTCCAAGGTAAAAGTCAAGCAGTTTACCAAGCGACAAGAAATCATAAGGATGATCAAATGAATAAGATCGATTTGTAGAAAACCTAATCAAGGAGATTAAGAGGAAAAATATTGTCTATATAAATGAAGCTACACAAATGTGAAGCAGCTGCTAGTTGATTAATGAAAAGAAAGGAAAAAGGTTGACAGAAGAGAAGTCACCGAGTGATACAGGGAAAAGAAGAAGAATGAACTCTGAACTCTGAATAGAGACTATGAATTATTGATTGAAGAGTCATTGAATAAGTAATGAGGTATTGAATCTAGTAGACCAAGTGTGCAGAAAAGGATCTGATCAAGCAAAAGGTAGAAGACAGTTGCTGCATTAACAAATCAAGTTTTTATTGTATGTTTCATATTTGTATCTAAGAAATATCTTAACCGAGTGGATATAACTATCCTATTGTAAACCCTAGAGATAGGTGACATTCTAACATAGTGTTTTAAAGTCCTTTCATCAAGCCACTTTTAACAGAGTGAAGATCCTAACTGATCTGAGGGAAATCCCTTGACTGGGTCACATTTGACAATGTGCTTTGTAATCTTTGATAGGATTGGCTCCTAACCAAGCATACTTCAGAAGAGTATTATTATTTGTGGGTGAAAAATCCCATGGAGGTTTTTCCCAATTTGGGTTTCCTCATTAAATCTGGTGTTAATGTGTCATAATCTTATGTGGATGATATGTGTTAATGTTGTTTCTTAAATTGTTGAAGGTTGCATGTTGTCTAGAGTGCAGTAAATATAGTTTACCGAGTTGAATCAGATTTAGAGGTTTAAAGTTGAAGAGGTTAAAGTCCACTGATTCACCCCGCTCTCTATGTACCAACAATTGGTATTAGAGCCCAGTACTTTGAAGAGAAAATTTTAAAGGGACTTGAGTTAAAGATCCAAAGATGTATAAGAGGGAGGGACCTAAGTTGATTAAGGATAACTTCTCTACATGGAAAAGTAGAATGAGATTACATCTGTTTGGATTTGGAGAATATGCATTATATTATCTTGATAATGAGTACTCACCACCACCTTTTGGTCCTATGACACTTGAGCAGGCAAGGGAAAGATAAGAACACACATAACTGATGATAGAGATATCCTCCTCTCTCACTGACCAGGAATTTAATGATCTTAATGGATGTGATATAGCAAAGCATATGTGGGATAAGATTACATTGGTACATGAAGGAGATCAACATGTTTAGAAAGAAAAATAAGAAAGTCTAAGAGGCAAGTTTGATTCAATCAGAATGAAAGAAGGTGAAAATGTGACACAATATAGTACAAGACTAAAGGAAGTAGTAAATGCTATTAGAGGCACTGGAGGACATATTGATGAAAAAGATGTGACAAGCAAGATATTGAGAACCTTGCTACCTGTGTATGCTATATGAGTATCAGCTATACAAGAACTGAGATCCATTCCTCAGATGACAGTCTCGTTAGATGCTACAATTGGTAAGTTGACAACTTTTGTGTTAAATGAATTTGATCATAGTCTGACTACTACTACTAAGATTGAATCTACATTCAAGTCATCCTTGAATATTGGAAACCCTAGAGAGTCTACTTCTAGTGATAGCTATGCAAGCAGTGTGATTGAAAGACTTCATAAATGTAGAAGTGAGTTGGAAACTTTGTATGCTGAAGATGATAGACAACAAGAAGAGTTTGAAGCATTGTTAGCTAGAAGGCTACCAAGAGGGAAAGGTACGTACAGAGGTAAGCTACGCTTAAAATGTTTCAATTGCAACAAGATTGGTCATATTGCATCTAGCTATCTAGGCAACAAGGATGATGAATGAAAAGATAACCAAGAAAATAAGAGAGAAAATAAATTCAGAAGATACCAAGATTTCAAAGACAAAGGTAAGAAGTCATGCTACATTGCTAAAGAAGGATTAACTGATGATGAAACTGATGATAATTAAGATGAGGAAGTTGTTTATGTTGCTATCAAAGATGATTCTGATGAAGAAATGTATGTAGAAGAAAAATCCTTAATTTATCACATGAGAAAAAATGATGCATGGATTATAGATAGTGGTTGTACACATCACATGACTGGTGATTCACAAAATTTTATTACTATGGAAAAGCATGATGGAGGATTTGTTAGATTTGGTAATGATGCTCCATATCCTGTCAGAGGTAAATGTTTTATAATTCTGCTGAATAATACAAGATGTGATGATGTTTACTGGGTTGAAGGACTAAAGTACAATTTTTTGAGTGTGGCATAGCTAAATACAGTAGGTCACCGACTGGAATTCCAAAATGGGAAGGTAAAATTGTTTGACAAACATGGAAATATGATTGCCACTGGTGAACAAACTAAAGGTAACCTTTTCTACCTTGATACTTCTGAAAAGAGTTGTCTATACAAAAAATTGGAGGATGTCTGGTTATGGAACAAGAGATTATCTCATGTTAATTTTGACAAATTAATCAAGGTGAGAAAAAAGAATAGAGTTACAGGTCTACTGAGATTGGATTAACCTGAAAATGTCATGTGCGAGGAGTGTCAGATTGGAAAAATGACTTAGTCAAGTTTTACAAGTAAAACCTATGTCAGCAAAGGAATTTTGGACTTAGTGCACACTGATTTATGTGGACCCATGAGAACACAAAGTTACTATGGTTATATATATTTAATTTTGTTTGTTGATGATTTCTCTAGAATGATGTCTGTCATGTTCTTAAAAGAAAAATCTGATTGTTTCCAAATTTTTAAGTGGTATAGGGCAAGAGTTGAAAAGGAAACTGGAAGACAACTGAAATGTCTAAGATATGATAGAGGAGAGAGTTTACATATGATGATTTTACACTCTTCTGCAATGAACATAGGATAAAGAGACAAATGTTTGCAACAAGAACACCACAACAAAATGGAATAGCAGAAAGAAGAAACAAATCAATTGTTGATTGTGCAAGAACACTAATGATTGAGAAGGGAATCTCTCAAACATACTGGAGAGAAGCAGTAAGTATTGTAGCCTACACATTGAACCGAGTACAGTTGAAGAAAGGCACTAACAAGACACCTTATGAAATTTGGTATGGGCACAAACCTAATGTAAGTTATTCCAAAGTTTTTGGAAGTATCTGCTATATCTTGAAAGATAACAGAGATGGAAAGTTTGATTCTAAAGGTGATGAAGGAATATTTCTTGGATACTCCATAAAGAGAAAAGCTTACAAATGTTTAAACAAGTCTACTAACAAGATTTTGGAAAGTGAAAATGTGAAAATTGATGAATTTGCAGAGAAAAATGATAGAGACAAGAAAAAGGAACCAGAGGATTATCAAAGATTTGTATATGTACATACTGATGTACTGTTGAGAGGACAACCAGAGAATGAAGCTGAGTAGATGGAACTACAACTGAGTGATGATGAAGTACCTACACCTACTACCAATCCTGTTCTAGCTAAATATGTAAGAAGACACCACTCACCGAGCAAGATAATTGGAAACAAAAATAGAGTAATGACAAGAAGCAAGGTAAGGAAAAATACATGTTTAATATCTACATTTGAGCCAAGGAAATTAAAAGATGCTCTAGATACTAAAGATTGGACTAATGCTATGAAAGAAGAGATAAGATCAAATTGAGAAAAACAACACATGGGAACTGGTACTGATACCTAAGGACAAAAATGTAATTGGTACTAAGTGGATTTTCAGAAACAAACTGAATGAGCATGGAGATGTCATTAGGAACAAAGAAAGATTAGTTTGCAAAGGTTATGGACAAGAAGAAGGAATTGAGTATAGTGAAACTTTTTCACCGGTTGCTAGATTAGAAGGAGTCAGAATTCTACTAGCATATGCAGCTTATAAAGGATTCAAAGTTTATCAAATGTATGTAAAGTCTACATTTCTTAATGGTATTCTTGAAGAGGAAGTTTACATTGAACAACCTGAAGGATTTGCTAAAGATATTGAAAAGGACATGGTATGCAAATTGCACAAAGCACTACATGGCTTAAAGCAAGCACCTAGAGAATGGTATGAAAGATTGCATTCTTATTTGACCAAGATTGGATTTCAGAGAATAAGTGACAATAGTAATCTGTAATTGAAATGTGATGATGATAAAGAAATTTTGATTTCTGAAATATTTGTTGATGATATTATTTTTGGAGGAAGTGACACATTGAGTCAATCATTTGTTGAAGAGATGAAAAAGGAATTTGAAATGTCCATGATAGGAGAGATAAAGTTCTTTCTTGGATTACAAATAAAAAAAACCAAAGATGGAATTTACATCGCACAATCAAAGTACATCAAGGAAGTCTTGAAGAAATTCAGTATGGAGGATTCAAAACCTGTTGGAACACCTATGGCCACTGGGTGTAAATTATCAAAGGAAGATGAATCACAAGTAGTAGATAACAGAGTTTACAGATCAATGATTGGTAAGTTACAGTATGTTGTACATAGTAGACCTAATATTTCACACGCTGTAGGGATTGTTGCAAGATTCTCTTCCAATCCATAGGAGGCACACATGTCTGCAGTAAAAAGAATACTGTGATATCTTAAAGGCACTGAAGATTTTGGGTTACTATACAAACGGAAAGGAGGCTTTTCTTTGAGAGTCTACACTGATGTTGATTGGGCAGGGAACATTGATGATAGAAAAAGTACAAGTGGAGGAGCTTTCTTTTTGGGAGACAGATTAGTAACATGGCTAAACAAGAAACAAACTTGCATTTCACAATTAACTGTCTAGGCTGAATATGTTGCTACAGCTATGAATTGTGCAAATATTGTATGGATCAAACAACTACTTGAAGGCATGAATGAAGAGATTAGTGATCAAGTTACTATTTATTGTGATAACAAAAGTTCTATCAATATATCAAAGAATCCGGTTATGCATTCTAAGACCAAGCACATTTCTATCAAATATCACTATTTGAGAGAGCAAGTACAAGAGAAGAATGTGATGTTGGAATATGTAAGTTCAAAGGAGAAGATAGCAGATATATTCACTAAGCCACTACCGAAGAATTATTTTGAGTATCTCAGAGGTAAATTATGGGTCCTACCCCTACCCAACATTAACTAAATGCATGTTGCATGCTGCATCAATTCTAGGACTTATTAGAATATCTATTTTTCTGAGTTGATGCAAGCTTTCCCACTTGAGGTGATGCCTGAAGTTGTGAAAAAGAAACAATGATGTATGAAAAGAGCTATTAGTACACGCTAGGTATGATTCACTACCTGAATATTCTCATGATGTATGACACTTTGACATTGTTGTCAAAGAGGGAGATATTATGTGAATTGATGGTTATTAGAAACAAGAGTTTTGAGGAACGCAGAGAAAGAACTATTATGAAAGAGGGAGTTTGAATAACTCACAAGAAGAATAAGATCAGAGGCAGCAAAGTAGGATATAGAGAACAGACCGAGGTTCCAAGGTTACCATCATCAATTGTCAAGGTTGCCATCAATTACAAAGAGGGAGATTGTTAACCAACTGATATTCACATGATGAGATGATGATGAAGACCAAGATCAATGGTATACAAAGCTGTAGAATACTCTTAGATAAGTTGTTATTTTTTCGTTGATGTCAAGCAATTGATTTTTTATTCATATTGAGTTGCCATATCATTTGGAGTAAACTACAAGTTGAAGAAGACAAGGAAAGAGAGCAAGTGAAAAGATGAAAATGTTGAAGAACTTAACTAGGCAACTAATACAGATCAGAAAATGACTTAGTGATGATTGGTATAATTTTTTTCATGATAACAAAGTTGGTAACACAGTTTAGTCAAGTCAGTAAAGGAAATGAATGAGACTAACAAGTATGAGAAGTCAGTCGGTAATGTAAGCAAAGGGAGCAATTGGTAAAGAAAGCAGAATTAAGCACCAAGACAAAATAGTCACCGAGTAAAAATTCTATTCGGTCATAGTTACCGAGTACCTAGTTCATGCAAAGGCACCAAGAAAATTTATTCATCGAGTGTTGTTAGTTACCGAGTCATAAAGTCAGTTACTGAGCAAGGAACAGTCATTGGAAGTTAATGATAAGATCAAATCCAAGACAGATCATGATGAGCTGGAAGATTCCACAGGAAAGGAAGAAGTTTGTTACAAGATATAAGAACCAAAAAAAATCAAGATGAAGATCAAAGGTAGAGATTAAGCGGAAAAACAAATGTTGTGAGTCCCAAGAAGGGAACATGTTCCAAGGTAAAAGTTAGGCAGTTTACCAAAGTCAGGTGCTTTACTGAGTGGCAAGAAATGATAAGGATGATCGAACAACTGAGATCAATTTGCAGAAAACCTAATCAAGGAGATTAAGAGGAAAAATATTTTCTATATAAATGAAGCTACACAAATGTGAAGCAGCTGCTAGTTGATTAATGAAAAGAAAGGAAAAAGGTTGACAGAAGAGAAGTCACCGAGTGATACAGGGAAAAGAAGAAGACTGAACTCTGAACTCTGAATAGAGACTATGAATTATTGGTGGAAGATTCATTGAATAAGTAATGAGCTACTAAATCCAGTAGACCAAGTGAGTAGAAAAGGATATGATCAAGAAAAAGGTAGAAGACAGTTGTTGCATTAACAGATCAAGTTTTTATTGTATGTTTCATATTTGTATCTGAGAAATCTCTTAACCAAGTGGATATAACTATCCTATTGTAAACCCTAGAGATAGGTGAAATTCTAACAGAGCATTTTAAAGTCCTTTCATTAGGCCACTTTTAACAGAGTGAAGATCCTACTAGATCTGACAGAAATCCCTTGATCGGGTCACATTTAACAATGTGCTTTGTAATCTTTGATAGGATTGGCTCCTAACTGAGCATACTTTAGAAGAGTATTATTATTTTTGGGTGACAAGTACCACGGAGGTTTTTCCCAATTTGTGTTTCCTCATTAAATCTGGTGTTAATGTGTCATTATCTTATGGGGATGATATGTGTTAATGTTGTTGCTTAAATTGTTCAAGGTTGCATGTTGTCTAGAGTGTAGTAAATATAGTTTACCAAGTTGAATCAGGTTTAGAGGTTGAGAGTTGAAGAGGTTAAAGTCCACTGATTCACCCCCCTCTCTATGGACCAACATGTCATTCCAATGTTACATCAATCTTTCTATAATTATTCATGTTACACCAATCATTCTTACCGTATATGTCTCTTGACTAATTCGCAGTATCTTTACTTTCTTTGTCAGATGTTCATTGATTTCATTTAGACTTGTAATGCTTCCTTCAGACGTGTCTATTGTATTGCTATATGTAGATCTTGATGACACAAAAAAATCAAGTACCTCTTTTTCATGATAGTTTGTTTCATTACAACGAGATTCCATAACCTTTCTTTCATCTAGTAGATCTCTCATATTATTTCTAGCTTCTTTGTATTTTTCATTGAAGATCTATCTCTGCAACTTTTGATTCTCAATATTCTTGTCTAGCTTATACCTTTCCAATTTATGATCTTTTGTCTCAAGTGATTTAAAATTTTCCAAATAAGAGATCAAGCTCTGATACCAATTGTTGGAATAATGGAATGGTGTGTATTGAGAGGGGAGGGGTGAATAAATACCCTTAAAACTTTTTATAAATTAACCTTTAATCCTTTTGTAATCAATTTCTTGCATTACCGACCATAGATTTTATTTTATATTTGTGCATGTAATATCAAATCATTAACTTAATTTGCATGTTAACATTCATAGAAACATTAATGAAATGTAATGACACATGACACAAGAATAGGTAACATAGAAAATCCCAGTTAGATGGTAAAAAACTATGGTGGGGATGAAACCCACAAAGCTTAACTACCTGCAAAATGGAAGGTGGCAGTTAAGGCTTAAAAGTTTGATCACTTATGATGATCTCACCCTTTTAGGAGTAACATTTTAGAGTGGTTAGGTTTACTTGGTTAAGAGATTTAGAAACATTTTTTAGTGTGCACTTGGATAAGAGATTTACATAATAATTGTTAGATCCACCTTCTTAAAGGATTTCTTCTATTTGCTACACTTGTTAGAATGTAGTAAAAAATACTTGTTGACCTGATTATGTGTAATCTTGAATTGCTGAGTAGAGATCCTTTAAATTTTACAATAAAATGTATCACCTATTATGATGTATTAATAACCCTATTCTTCTTAGTAGGCTTGAATCTTGTTCTTTGAAATTAATTTCATCTTTTGTTGTCCTTCTGCATAAAACTCTCTGTCAGATCCATAGGCGTCTGTTGTGACTACAATCATCATCACACCATCTCTTTAGATTGATTACACATAAATTTGTACAATTTGAATTGACCTAAATAGGTTTCCCACTTAACTATGAAAACTCTATGATCAAAGGTTTATAACTTGACCTTGATCTCCTAGTTTGTATGTTTTCAATTAGTTAGACTGATTAAAACAATTACATTTGATTTACTTGTCCCTCAAGAAATGATTTTAAAGATAAGATTTAAAGCTAAATATAAAACTTAACTATTTTATCTGACGTGTAACTCAGATCCAAGTTTCTCAGAATTAAATTTGTCTCTCGGTAGACTGGTTCTCGGGTTTCTCTATAGTCTTTCCTTCATGATTGCCTTGAGGACATTCTACTTTTTGGTTTGCTTTGAATATTGACTATCGGTGTTAATTGTGAACTTGTCTGTCAGGTTCTTTTCTGAACTTATCTATCAGTTTACACTATAAACTGTGTTGTCGGTATACATTGTAACATGTTAGTCAACGAAAACTAGTTTTGGTAACCTCTATAAACTATTGTGTTGGGTTGCACTATAAACCTGTCTTTCGGTGATCATGTTACTGATGGTTCAAAAATTGTTTCCTTTGTATAGTAATGAAAAAATTACCATGATATACATCAAGGGGAATCAAACCCAAATTTTTGTAATAAAACTCAAATTTCACTCTAGAAAGAGGATTTGTCAAAATATCTCCAACTTGATCTTCAATATAAGGAAGACACTTTATTGTCTTGATCGAAGTCTAGATGTAGTCTTCTTGAAGACATAGGACATGTGAAGATGAATTTATTCTAGAAGCATACCTTGAAGACTCACTTGAATCAAAGAATAGAAAAAAACCACAAGTAGATTTCCCATAGTTGGGATCTACCCTTGATACAAATTAGTACACCTTTGAAAAGAAACTTTTAATATATATCATAAGATAATTCAACTTTAGGTAAATTTTGAAGACTTTAAAAGGAGATAAACATGAGCTATCATAAAAAATGTGTAATGTAGCTAACATGATATCAGGATAAACCAAATGCTCAAAGTTAAAAGGAACAAGTTAGATAAGAAAGTATTTATCAATGCTCTCATGAAAGAAATATACTAATACACAAATGACCACAGACAAGGTCAACTAATGAAACCTACATCAATATTGCTTCAATCACATGGATATAAATAGTCCACTAATGAGTCATCTCACCACAAGTGAATGAGTCATAAATCCATCACCTACATGACCCATGATCTAAGCAATGAAGAATGCAGTGCATTATCATGTTAGTATATAAATAAATATGGGAGAGACAATGATAAAACTAGAAGACTATGTGACTCAAGCACCAAATTAATGTAAGATCCTCATTTTCCAAGCATGTTTACCATTGTGAACCATAAGATAGGATTAAGAGGAGTAATAAAATATTGCCTGTGAGAGATATGAGAAATCAAACAGAATTCAAGAAGGATGTCAAGAAAAATATTTTCACCAAAAAAAAGAAATGGAACAAGTTGATAACCATCAACTGAAGTAAGAACATCCTGTGCAACTTACAAATGGAACAAGTTGATAAACATCAGCTGAGGTAAGTGCAACCCATTGTAACTTAAAAATGGAACAAGTTGATAAACATCAACTAAAGTAAGTGCAACCTAGTGTAACTTACAAATGGAACAAGTTCATAAACATCAACTGAACAAAGTGCATCCCAATGCAACTTACAAATGGAACAAGTTGATAAACATCAACTGAAGTAAGTGCAACCCCGTGTAACTTACAAATGGAACAAGTTGATAAACATCAACTGAAGTAAGTGCAACCCAGTGCAAATTACAAATGGAATAATGGATCAAACAGAACTCATAAAAGATGCAACAATAGATCATTTTAAAATCTGAGATAAATTAATGCTAAATAATTAAATAATCCACTGGAAGGCAATGTTGAATGATTGCAAGAGAAAATAAAAACTGAGCAACATTAATGTTATTGATATTAGTTAGAAAACTCCATTGATGTTGAACATGAGAACTAGTTGAGATAAAAAATAGAACATAATTACTTGATCGGAAAGAAATTTATAATTGAAAATACATAGACTATTTGAGTAAATAGAATATTAAAGTCTATAGTTTAAATAAAGGTATAATTAACATTTTGAAATGAAATACATTTGTTTTGAACAAAGAAGAGATCTGACAGGAAATAATGTAGAGGAATACAAAGTGAATAACACTTTAACAAAATGTTAAATGATGGAATTAAGTGAGGAGCTTAATATATAAAAAGAATGATTACCCCTTCAACTGACAAACCTATGGTTGGCTTGGCAACGTGTCACAAAGGAATCTGAGGCAAGATTTTATTTTATATTTACCGCTCATTCTACTATTCTCTTATCATTACCTAGGAATTCTCTCTGTGTTTTATCTGGTCTTTGTAGCATTTTCTTCTCCAATTTCTTCTATTAACATTTTCATTAAAATTACAGATTGTTATTATAACATTTGGCTAATGTTCTAGGTTAATTATTAGTTTATAATTTTTTTAAATATTGCACGATAATCATTATTTATTTTTTAGGGTTCTTAATCATTAGATTTTGTTTTTAATTTTTTTTTATCAATAATTGTTAAAGTTTTATTTTTTTTAAAAGAGAGTTTTTAACTTCAAATTAAAATCTATTCTTTTTGTTGAAAAACCAAAAAAATTTTAAACCTTTAAACAAAATCTCCACTTATTATTTTTTTATTTCGTCTTAACCCAATTCTCATTTTATCCACTTAAATATATTTCAATTACAACTTTGTCAAATTAGTGCCATAAATTTTTTTTTCATTAGTTTAACAAAATTTATTTTTAAAAATTTTTAAAATTTGTTTCAATTTCCCTATAACATTTACATTAATTTTATTTTTATTTATCCTTAGCATTATATCTTCATTGTATTTCACTTCACTTAAGCGTATCTTATATCTTTTTCTTAATTAATTATGTCTACCCTAATTCCAGAAATCAAATTCAATAGTTGTAACTATCTGGCATGGAAAACTTTCACTTTGATTATAATTCATAGGAACCAAGATTATCTTCATTAAAGATCCCACAATAGTGTGTCCCACTTTTTCGCCAACTTTGACACAGAGATCAACATTTTGAGAAAAAACTTAATTTTCAAACACCTATTGACACAAAACTATAAGGAATTTGAAGATGATGTAAACTAGGGTCTTTTAGAATTTTCTTTCTAGTTTCTAAATATATTTAAAAAAAAAAAGCAAAATTCATTAAAATTCATTTTTCCTTTTCCTTTGAAAAGTGGTTTGTGTGAAAAAGCTATGATTTGAAGAAGTGACTTTCACTTTGATCAGCATAATTTTTTGTTAAAATATGATAATGATATAATTCTTTCAAAATTATATTTGTAACTTCAATATCTATACGATGTAATTGGTTTTATTCATTTTGGGTCAATATTTCATAGTTTACTAAGTTCTAAAGTGATAGTAACTGTAATTTAGACATAAGGTCACTTTGAGCACTGTAACTTGAAATGTATATATCAAAATTCAATTTTCTTTTTATATAGAAAGGTAACAAAAATATGCTTTTCCTACATATTTTTCATAAATTTTTTTTTGCAATTTACTATTTTTCTGAAAGCCTTGAAGAGACAGGTTGTTGAATCGCCAAACAACCTATGTTTAGTTAAAGTAATATTTAAAAGTGATAATGAACTCAATATGTATTAAAATTATATTCATTAGAAAGATTATTTTGAGTCGCATCATTTGGCATCATGTATTTGAGGAAAACATTTTATTTGGTCATTTTTTGAGGCCTTGAAAGACCAAATTTTAGAAAAAAAAATTCTGGCAAGAAAATTTAATTTTAGGGTACTTCACGCGAAGACCCCCTTTGCACAAAGGGGTCTAGGGGTATTAAGCTGAAGACCCTTTGCTCAAAGACCCCTGTGTGAAAAATCCAGTGAAAATCTGTCGGCCATGTTGAAATTTTTTTTCCAAAAAATTTAGAAAGGTATAAAAGTAAGGTTTTTTATTTTTTATTTTTTACCGGTTTGCAACAAGTAAATTCAATTTTTCTATTATTGTTAAGTTTTTAAAAATACATTTTTGGAATAAGAATTGTTATTTCTATTTTTTTCAAAGGCATAATTTTGAAGAGGAGAAACATTATATCAAAGTATTTTTTTGAAGACATTTTTGAAGAGAAGAAATGGGGAACAATAAGGGAAGACAACATAAATTTGCTAGAAAAAGATCGCTGGCGCCGAACAAAGAAATCGTGATGCTACATTGGCATATTATCATAAAACTAAAAATGGTGAAGGACAAGCTGAAGTAGGAGGTTCAAGTCAAGTTGAAGAATTGCACATTGAAAAAGGGTCAAGATCACTCCCTATAGAAGCTCAGGAAATTGATGTTGGAGAAGGTTCAGGATCACGTACTCCTACTGGTATGGATGAACATATAAATTTATCTCAAATTGTAAAGAGAAATATTAATTATAGAAACTTAGATCATTTACTTACAATGGATGTGGAAAATTTGAGATCACTTGCTAATATTCAACCCTTAAGTCTTGCTAAGAAGAGGTTTGTTGGTTGTATTTCGTGTTTTTGCTAAAATGCCTGTTTCCTTGCCCTCCCCTCTGAAATTTTTTAGGTTTTCATGCTTATTCCTTGCCAAATTGTCAAAATCATGATAAACCCTGAAAAAACCCTAGCAACCAAGTGTTAAACGATGTATTTTAAACCCTTAGCCATGTCTTTCTATTTCCTCGTTACCTTTTTAAGTCACTAAAGACATGTGCTATATAAAAATTTTAAGTTGGGTCGCTTGATCGCTTAACCCAGAACGAATATGCCAAAACATCTCCCGACTTTGCTTTTCCTTTGTGTCGCGTAGTCTCGTTAAAAAATCGAATATTCTCTAAGTGTATCGAGACTTAGCGATCTTTCTTTGGTCGGGTTGTCGCTTGATAATCATGTTATGAGATTTTAAATGAACGGGACCCACCTTCAGTCGGGTGATCGCGAGAAGAGTCAACAGGTCAAAGAAATGTCTTCTGACTTTGTGCTTGCTTCATGTCGCGTGATCGCTGGATCAGGACATTCAAACAGTTAAGGCTTTTCTTCAGTCGCATGGTCTCATGATATTTGGCGGTTAGTGGATAACAGTCACGACTCAGCGACTAACAGTTACATGTTAAGTGATTTCCCTCAGTCGGGATGTCGCCAGATCAAGGGCGGTGAGTCAGACTTCCAAAATGCATAAAGTGGACGAAGTAAAAGATGACATCTATCAGAAATCTAATGGTTGTCGCTGGGTCGCCAGATAAAGAAAAGGGATCAAGTGATAACAAGACTAAAGGTATGTTACCCTCAGTCGCGAAGTCTCTTGATATTTTAAGGGCATGTGAAATTGTATAGCGATTAAAAGACAGCCATTCAATGAGGAAGTAAAGAGATCTGATGGTGGTCGCTAAGTTTGGTGATAAAAGTTCCCTAGGGATGAAGTCCTTCCGACTAAGCGATTAAGGTATGTCGCGAAGTCACTGAAAAACAGAGAAAGGGTACCTTTTCAGTAAAAGATTAAGTTAAGTCTATCACCCGACTCAGCGACCAAAGGGTTGTCGTTTAGTCTTGAAATAAGAAGCAAGCATCCCGCGACTTGGCGATTACCATGAAATGCTAAGTGCAACGGCTTGTCGCATAGTCTGGAGAAAGAAACTGAGTTAAGGTTAACCCTGCGCGACTTAGATTTTCACATAGTCGCCTGATCGCTGGAAAGACTTGGGTTAAGATGAGGTAAAGGAATTACGTGGTTGCCAAATCTGATGATCAGACCATGGTAAGAGATAATACTCATGAAAAAGAGACTTAATGAGGTCGCGAGGTCGCCTGATAACAGGATCTATAAAGCGGCGCCAAGTGGAGGATGTGACAGAGAAGATCAAGCCGGCGGCCAATCAGATAAAATAATTTTTGATTACTGTGTACAAAAGGTAGCTGAGATGTATGACAAAAGGTGAATCACAGTGTGCCATGTCAGCTGTCTTAACCATTTTTGTGATTGCGCCAAAGTACTCATGATTTAAATTTGATTTCCTGTCACCTCGAGAAACTACGGCTAGGTTTTTGAACGTTTCATGGCATATCAAATTAATTGCACAACTGACATTTCTGAACTTTGAGCCATGTACTCTGAACCTTGTGGCTATAAATAGAGGAGTCTGCATTCATTCCTATTCACCGTGTTCATGATTTCAGAGTAAAGTTTTTATTTTAAAAGCAAAAGGTGATATTCAGAGCTGTTACAGTGTTCTCGAGTGATTGAAATTTCTAAGTGATACAGAGAGTTGTGCTTAGATTTGTTTCAATATCGTTCAAACCAGGGATTCTAAGTGCTAGCAGAAATGAGTACTGCTATGAGCATGGCTTCAACCAGTGGAGGTAGTGGAGACGATCCCAAAGGAAAACCTAGCTTCTCTGACGAATTTCTACAACTGCTGCCAGGGTCCACTCAGAATAGAAAGATTGATGCTGGTGTTTTCAAAGATGACTTCAAGGACATCAGGGATGCAGTGACCCCAGGAACAACAGGTTATTCTCTGTTTACTTATTTTTACAAGAATTCTGATAAGCCTATCCCTATATCAAACCCTTGGATATCTGGACTGGGTAGGTTATTAGTGTCTGATGTTTTCCTTGATGTTGACCTATTTCTAGAATTGGCTAACCATTATGATGTCCTAACAAAGACCATCAAAAGGGAGGATGGCACTAATTTTCTTGTCCTAAATAGAAATTCTTTCATGCAAACATTTGGCCTGTTTAGCACCATGTCAACCAAAATTGACATGAAGAAGCAAGAGAAAAGATATACCAATAAGCCTAGTGTTGCTAGGGGCTTATTGAAAAATCATATGCCACAAGAAATAAGAGATCATATAAGTCCTCAGACTAGAGCTTACCCATATTTTTACAAGGACTTGTATTTCTATATCAAGTACAATGCCTATGCTCTTTGCAGAGTATTAGGAATAGATG
>MU228412.1:4062603-4073914 GCA_018584345.1 Thuja plicata | reverse complement strand
AGGTAATGTGCTCTGCTAACTGTGCCTGCAAAAAATTATACATTGAACAAACATCAATACACACATATATCCACAATTAATTATTCACTAAAACTCTTAGAAAGGAGAAAAGCAAACTTTATATACATGGGCCTCAGGACCAAGAGGATCACTAGCGTGGTCCACCATAATATTATCAACTAAAACATCATCACCCACACCACCATTTGTCCTCAAGGTCTCTAATAATGAAGAGTGTAGGGGTGTGTGTAGCTGGGAGGGGACTAATGTAGATCTTGAAGCACCAGGAGGAAATAACAAATGTGTATATGATCCAATATCACTTCCAGAGTCCACCTGACTCAACCCATGCAATTGCTCATCAAATGTGTCTAGGCCCTTAGTTGTTATGCATACATCTCCAACCTATATACCTATCTCTATAGTTGCAGACTGATCAGTGGGTGTAGAGCACTCTATAGAGTGCTATGAACTATGTTGTGCCTGAGTAGATGGTGTAGAGCAGTCTGTAGAGTGCTGTGAACTATGATGTGCCTGACTAGATGGTGCAGAGCACTCTGCAGAGTGTTGTGAACTATGTTGTGCCTGGCAAGATGGTGTGTCCTAAGTTGGTGGAACTACAAGACCCCGTACAACTCTGATGACATCTCTAACTGAATGTGTTGGGATACTCTGCATGTATACAATATAAGAATAGGACTATAGGAGATCCTCCAAAAAGTAAAGTGCCACATCCAAATGAAAATGATGGCTAGAAAGTGCTTGTATCTCTCTAGGTGGAGGAAGACCAAAAGATCTATATGTCTCATCAATAACCCCTACAACAGTACTAGATGAAGCCTCAGTGGATGATCTACCTCGACTTGGTCTAGTCAAAATATATAGTCCCACTATATCTGAAGTGATGGAGGTGGCTGAAGATGCAATCTCACCTATCCTGTCCACTAATCCCCTTTGGGAAGTAATGACCACTCTATCTGTAGTAGCAACCATCATTGGTGCCACTGTCAGAGTCCTATGCCCAACTAGCTCTTTATGACTATGTACAACCCGATCAGCCCTACGATACTGATCATGCTCGACAACTCTACCATGCCTGTAATGCCCCGCCAAGGAACCCAGGAAAACTTAACCTAAACATAACACTAAGATCATGAAATAAATTTTTTTTTAAAAGTTTACAAACAATATAAATAGCAATGCGGAAGCAACACAATGAAGTACAAGACATAAATGAAATACAACTCTTGAGGGTTCCTTGACATAGAATTACTTAAAAAAACTAATCTACGATTACAATAATAAAGAAATGACATAAAGGATACATAATCTAAAACCAATAACATACATCATAATAATAATGATTACATATATAACTGATACCATAAGGTATACTACCTAATCAACATCCACTACACAAGTCGCAGGGTATGTAATAATACATAATAACAATACAATGCATCCTCGAAGGATGATAACCAATATATACATAAAGTACAATTACACAACTCAAGTAACTGATCAAGTCTCCAAAAGACTATGAAACTGAAATTGCAATAAGGAACATCCAAGCATGAAGAAGAATCTGTTAGAATCTCAATGGTAATAAGAACCCCTACCACTCGACCACGTGGAACCAAAGGTCCACTCCCACTATGCTAAGGAGATAGTACAGGCCCATCACACACGGTATACAACAAGAATACAAAAAAGGCATACAAGACCTCATACACCATGCATAAGAAGATCCTAGAAACAACTCTACTCCAAAACAAGGCACACTAAATAACACCAGAGGTACTGACACACGTAGGATAACCTAAGCTATATATAGGAAGGTGTCATCATGTACGTCACATCCTTGAGTTATGACCTGGTAAGACCATAATGGATTCTGGCACCCAAGTGACTATACACGGCATCAATGACCTTTCATACAGACAAGATCATGAATGATGCTTGAACCACACCTCGAAGGTGGGGTAAGCATCTACTCATCCTCCTTCTGAGCCTATGTTAGAGCTCAAGCATGGGTGAGGTGTTAATCTTATTAGTTTAATACTAGGTTAGCCTAATTAGATTAATTATGTTATCACTTGTTACCACTACTTACAATAAGAAAATCCTAGTAGCCACTTCTGGGCTCCAATACTTATTGCAATCCACCTCCTACTATACAACTAGGTAACCTACCCTAGGTTCACAAAAGAATATCATAAAGGGTAGATCATAGTACAAGTTGCAACCTGTCCATTTAGGTGCACATAGGTTCTCAACAACCACAAAACATCCATAGTGTCCTTACAGGACCAAACAATACATCATATCTAGATCAGGTTAGGTTTAGGAAATCAGGACCATGATATACTCATATAATCACAACTGACATCATACTGAAAGTACACTCCTGAAACCTCTGGATTTAAGTCCTAGGGTCATCTAACCCAACAGATACCCGAAACATGAAATCATAGGAGAATCACTCCATTCATAGAAACACGTACCCAAAACACATCATAGTATAATCAAATCATATTCTGAATGCATTAAATTAAATACAATGTTAATGTAGGGACAAACAAATTTATAATATCTAATTATGCAAATTCATTTACCCATTAAAATTACCATCTAGAAATAATTAAATATTCCATATTGGTACAAACGTCAACCCTTCCTATAGATATATTTATAACAACTATGTATAAATACATCTAGGGTATAATTACCAATTATAGCTATAATTACAAAATTATAAAGTTCCTAGCTATGACACACATATAAACCACCCGATCAAAAGTCCATAATAACTTGTTGAACACCACAAGATTAAATGGTTAATAATGATCATTTAACCGTAATAACAAAATATACTCAGTCATCTATAACATTAATCATATTATTAATCAATTCTATAAACTCATCCTTAATAAACTCCTGATTAATCATAAAAGTTGATTTGAAAGTTAACGTTAAAACTAACTTTAAAAAAATTAATACTAAACTAATTTAGATATTAAAAATAACCATCTTAAATATTTAATACTAAATTAATATTTAAATATTAAAAATAAACTACATTTAAAACTAAAGTAACTAAAACTTTAAATTTAAATAAATTCATTATTAAAAAAAAATGAATTAAAAAAAAAATAGTGCAAAAGGGGGGGTGGACCCCACGGGGTCATAGCCCTCACGGGCTCCCCCGCGAACCCCCAACCTCGAAACCCCAACAAGGAAACCACAGGTTGTAGCCTTCAGGCCCCGCAGCCCCTTTTGGGGTACCGCACGGGCTCCGCAGTGTTGCGGGCCCTGCGGTCCCTTGGGACCTGTGGGTCATTGGGGGTGCGGGACGTGGTGGTCCGCCACCCTCCAATCCCATTTAAATTTTTTTTTTTTTGTTTTAAACAATTTTTTTTTAACAAAGCATTTTTTTATAATATTTTTTTTTATAATTCCGAAAAGGGAATAAAGTCAAATAGAATTTTTTTTTGTCTTTATCCTAATTTCTACTTTGACTGGTGTATTTTTTTTTAATAAATTAACTCTATTTTTTTTACAAAGAGCTATTTTTTTTTTTAAGATTTATTTTTCTTCAATGCAAAACAAATAGAGCTAAATTTTTATTTGCATCTATAGTTTAAACTATAGAGGATTTAGTTTATCGATTTCTAAGAGATATAGGAGGTATTTTCCAATCAAATTTGGCCAGCATTACTGAGCTGTGCCAAGTAATAATAAATAATGAAAATAACAGATCTAAGGGTTTCCCAAATACCCAAAAATATAGAAACTCAAATAAGTACCTAATTACCATAATGATTTAACATGCATCCATTTAAACACAGAGAACCACATGATTGACAAATTAAAAACCATGTTAGGGATCTCAAACCCTACCTCAAATCTAGTGAAAGAAATCTGAGACTATGTCTTTGAAGAATGCAAAACCTTGAAAACCTCCAAGCACAAATCAACCACAGATTTGAAACTACGAAGACCCAAGCACATGCAAACCACGAATCCACCCAATTCCTCAATCCAACAAGAAACCACAAGATTCCTCAATTTCTCCCAAGCCAAGCACAGACACCAAGCTCTCAAAATCTCCAAAACCTATTAATCCAAATGAAACCCCAATTCCCTCCTAATGGAATTCAATTTCCCCTAAACATGCAAACCCTCATGACAACACACCTAGTTAACTCCTAAAAGGACTCTCCCAAAAATTGAAAGAAAATAACAATAAATTAATTAAAAATATCTTTTAATTCCACATCTCAACTTTGAATCCTAAAATCAAGTTGAGATCTCTAGAGTTTGAAAATAGTTTTCAACAAAAAACTTGCACATGCAATCAATAAAATATTAATTCAAATAACTTATATATTACATCACAATTACCCATGCAACTAAATATTTAATTACTTAATTAAGCATAAAAAACATATTTACTCTAATTTACAATTAAATATTAATATTCAATAATTGCACCTTAATTAACCTTCCAATTGAACATAGGTATTTAATTTACTTTTTAATTAATTAAATACCCTATATTAAATAATTAATTGCAATAATATAAAATTAAATAAATAACATGATATAACACCCATATAATCACCTCAAGCACCTGAAATCAAACACATGCAAAACCAAACAAGCACTAGGAAAGGGATACACGAATTCCTATCCACTATACAAATTTGGCAAGGGTAGTCAAAGATATACTTGTCCACTAACTAGGACAATTAGGTTTAGGATAGGATCTGGACCTAAAACTATCTCCCCTCTCTTACCATTGAGATTAATGTGTTAGGGCACGCTCACTCCTGCCAATTTAGGGAAGACGTAGCCCGGTACCTGCAAACCTGTCATCACAAAGATGAACATACATGCATATATCATATGACAAACAATGGTTGAGACTAGGTTATCGTGTGGATCTCGCCAAAGAAAGTAACTACGACTCTATCCCATACCATACCAAGCATATCAAACAGTAATGAAAACATACAATGATCCATGTGCATACAAATCTAAGGTCAGTATTGTCAGAAAACCATAATCGAAATGAAATCCTAACATATACATAAGCATCATAAAATAACCCTAAATCACATATACACAAATGAAACAACATGATGATAATAGATCAATAATATAATGAAATGTAACACATAGGTATCCTTAAGATCAACTGAAATAACCACACATACATCAAAATGCCTAAAAGAGTTTGGCATACACAAACTGAAAAACAACCTAAGAGGTGGGTATTACAATGCCCCTGACCGTAATATCTAGGTAGATCTAAATAGTTGACCCTATGTCCCAAACGAAACTCAGCATACAACTGCTATGCAAAATATAATGGAATCTGCTTGTTATTCAGATAACGACCCTATGCTACAAGAAAATGGGGGTATATCATGCATGCAATCTGAGGAATCCTACATCGTGTAACCTGATAAGCCCTTACCTTGGTCTTACCCTCATAAATTGAGAAGACCCCTTGTTTGATGATTTCCTTGGGGATATGGTTCTGGATCATCTACAAGGAAACATCGCTCGATACCTCATCTCTCAACTCTCAAAAAATAGTATCTACAACTTGTGGTGTGAAAGAAGAATGTGATCTCAATCTAGTAGTCATGTCCTCTAAACTCCTCAATATATTGGCACAAATATCTCTATATATGTTATTTGACCCAAACTTGCAGATGTTCTCTAAGTTTATCCATCTCTATCTGGGCTGTCAAAAAAATACTTGCTAGATCAGGAGTGCGATGTGCATCCTAATCTAGTACATCACATGCAGGTACATCCTAGGTGGTCATCTAGATGTAACATACATGTACATGAAAGCTAAATGTTAAATTAAGTACTTGATTAAACATGTTATAATTGCGTGTAAAATGGAAACAAATATAGATGAATATATAAAATTATAACTTTCTTACTTGGGGTCATATTAGGTCTTAAGGGTCTTATTACATGTCTTAAGGGTCCCTGGACATGTACTAAGGGGTATTAATAGGTCACAATAGGTTAAGGTTACATGAACTAAGGTCAATATGTTTAACCTGATTCAATATATGGTTAAGGTTTCATGTTAGGGTTAAAATGTTAAGTTAAAATGTTATTTTATGTTTCAGTTTCATGTTAGGGTTAATTTGTTAGAGTCTTGAATGTTAGGGTTCAATATATAGTTAGGGTTTCATGTTAAAGGGTTCAATATGGTTAAGGTTTCATGTTAGGGTTTCATATGGTTAAAATGTTTCATGTTAGGTCCATAAATTTGTATGGTTAAGGTTTCATGTTAGGGTTAAATACATGGTTAAGGTTTCATGTTTAACCCGATTCAATATGGTTAAGGTTTCATGTTAGGGTTAAAATGTTAAGTTTATGTTGATTTATGTTTCACTTTCATGTTAGGTCCTTAATTTGTTATCTATTTCATGTTACCTGGTTTCATGTTAGGGTTTCATATGGACAGTTAAGGTTTCATGTTACCTGGTTCAATATGGTTAAGGTTTTATGTTACGACCTTTCATAACATTACGTGACCTTAATTTGTTAGAGTTTCATGTTAGGGTTTCATATCTAGTTAAGGTTTCATGTTAGGGTTCAATACAAGTTAAGGATTTATGTTATGGTTTCATGTAACCTGGTTCAATATGGTTAAGGTTTAATGTTCTAAGGTTAATACACAATGTAATTTATGCTGATTTATGTTTCGGTTTCATGTCTAGGGTTAATTTGTTAGAGTTTCATGTGTTAGGGTTCAATATGGTTTCATGTACATTACCTTTCATGAACTAGGGTTTATGCTATCTAGTTTATGTCAAGATTTATGTTTCTCTTTCATGTTAGGACCTTAATTTGTTAGAGTTTAATGCTAGGGTTAATGAACTACAGTTTATGTTGATTTATGTTTGAGTTTCATGCCTATGGTTAATATGTTAGAGTTTCATGTTAGGGTTAAATATGGTTTTAAGGTTTCATGTTAGGGTTCAATATGGTTACCTGGTTTCATGTTAGGGTTCAATATGATTACTTGGGTCCTAGATAATAGATCTTAAGGGTCTCAGGTATTGATTAACTTGAGTTCTAATAGGTCACATGTCCTCTTATATTTTAAAGGGTCATACTTGGGTTCTTAAACATGTTTAAATGTCAATGTAGCCTGGTCCTAAAGGGTCCTAAGGTACATGTACTAATTGGGTCCTCTAAGTGTCTTAAAATGTACTAGGACATACATTCTAAGGCATGTAATAGTTTAACATCTAACTCTACATGAATAATGTATATATATACATACATATAAAGTTTTAAAACATATACATGTAAATAATTAGAGAGAGAGAGAGAGATTCCTAATAAATTTACTAACTTTAAAAATAATTTAAAAACAAATTAATTTTTAATTTCTAACATTTTGTACTATATGGTTTTCTATCATTTTCTAACACATGTACTAAGTTACAATTTTTTATAACATTTGCTAACATTTTAATTACAGTTTTCTAATTATAATAAAGTTATAATTTTCTAATATTTTCTAATGTTTACTAAGTTATAATTTTCTAATATTTTCTAATGTATACTAAAATTTACAATTTTCTTATTTTACTAAGTTACAATTTTCTAATATTTTCTAATGTACATACTAAAATTTACAATTTTCTAATTTTACTAAGTTACAATTTTATAATATTTTCTAATGTTTACTAAGTTATAATTTTATAATATTTTCTAATGTATACTAAACTTTAAAATTTTCTAATATATACTAAACTTTAAAATTTTCTAATATATACTAAGTTATGTAATTTTCTAATATTTTATAATGTATACTAAGTTACAATTTGCTAATATTTTCTAATGTATACTAAGTTACAAATTTATAACATTTGCAAACATAGATATACTATGATTTTTAAATGTTTTCTAATATTTTATAACATATTCTAAAATTCAACTATCATTTTATAACATTTCTAGAAACTAAATATTATTTAAAACAAATAATTAACTAAAATAAATATAAAGCATACAACTTACAATAAAAATTGAGAAAAATGTGTGTACCTAGTACTAGTAACAATCACAAGAGATCCAAGAAGCTCGGGAGCTGCTGACATCGTATTGGTCGTCACTGGTTCGCTCTAAGCCCCGGGTCCACAAAATCTAGAAAAGTGAATAATAAAAATAAAATGGGTAGTTGGAAATTTAAAAAAATTCTGGCAAAAAATGGCTTTGCGCGAAGTACCCTGCGTGGGGTACTTTGAGCGAAGTCATGAATTCGCGCGAAGTCACCCACGCAGGGTACTTCGTGAGAAGCCTATCAATCACTTCGCGCAAAGTCAATACTTCATGCAAATCCATCAAAAAACAAATTTGGGAGCAAGTCTGAAATCCTTCGTCCCAAAAAGTGGGACACACTATTGTGAGATCACCCACTACAGAGAAAAAAACTGAATGTTTTAATGGTTTTACAAAAAAAATGTTACAACATTTTGGTAAATGATAAGAAAAGAGAGAAAGAAAATTTTTAATGATATAAATCATTTGATACCCAGAGAGACAATCCAGCTGCTTGGGGAGGATTGCTGAAGTTTGAATCCCACCGATTACTTCAGCCTTGTTCACAATGGTATCTTGGAGTTGATTTCCAGGGGATTAAACGTTGATGCACGTGACTACAAGGAATAGATGCCCACTGATCTTTGACTCACAAAGACTACAATATAATGTAGTAATTTTATTTTTTAAGAAATAGTGCGAGGGAGAACTAGTGTGGAAAAAAGGGGGATCAAGCTGCATGAGCGTAAGAAGCAAGAGAGATGAAAGGTGTTTTGTGAAAGGAGAAAATGTTTACTTAAGCTGTAGATGAAACAAATGGAGAGAGCACAAAGAAAAGGAGGTTGCATGATAAACCAATAGCCTGTGTGAGGTGCTTACTTTCTAAAAAGAGGTAAGGTTGTGAAATGGATATAAATAGTGAAGGAAGGAAAAAATGATGCCATGTAACTAATTGAATTTTTGACAATGTTAAGTTGAAGATAATGCAAGGCTTTAAATTAGTTAATGTATTGTATTTTCATTAATGTCAACATAATATAATCTCTATGGTCATGTAAACAATGCCAAAGAATTCAACGAATCAAAGCAACCAAGGCTAAGCTATCAGCAATGCATACAAATCAAGTATTCACTAAGTGACAAACAACACTGACCGACTGCACCCGATGGACAAAGAAAAAGAAAAAAGTCACAATGATACTTGGCAAGGAAATGCACAGCACTACTGATGAGAAGAGTCACAATATTTCCCGATGAGCAAAGCAAAGAGTAACCCGATGGAAGAAAATATAGTGTTTCCCGACGGACGGAGATCACAAAGCTAATTGGAGTCTTACCGATGAAACTATCAGTTGTCACCGATAACTAATTGCAAAGGTGACCGATGGAATAGAGAGTTCAGAAAATGAAAAAATATCTAGCTAGCAGAGCTAAATATAGACTTAACTAGTTGTCTACTTTATTTTATTTGACCACAAATAGGTGATTGATTTAAAGCTAATTTTTATAGTTGGCAAGAAGATATCTACAGGACAAATCAGGAGTTATTCTTTAAATCTAATTGGATGGATTATTTTTCATGCCAAGCATTAAGAATCAAGAATCAAGAAACAATGAATATTATGTCTATATAAGAGATAAGATTAATTAATTTACGGTGGGATTAAGGGTAGTGAAAAGAAAGAGGATGCTAAAGAGAAACTGATGAAGAACTACTTCATGTAGTGCTGATCAAACAAGCAGAAGGAAGAGCTAAGGAATTCTACAGACACCGACAAATAATGAGCATAGCATCACAGAGAAGAAGGTATCGAGCACAAAGGATTGAATGGATACATTGGTTAGAGAGGTAATGTACTTAAATAGATCTGAAAATGTGCAATTCAAAGCTGCAATATGAAGAGGTCATAGTGTTTCAATTTTACCATTGAAGCATCAAGTCTCTTAATTGGGTAGGACTTAATAGTCTTCTATATGTTGAGGTACATCTTATGGAGTGCCAAAAAGGATGATTCATAAAAGTAGCATTGGATATGCCTGATGCCTATTGACAGTCTAAGAGAGTGACTGATCCAAGGATGACAACATTAGATTCCTGATACTAAGTGAAAACCTCTATGTATAAAATCCTCTAACAAGGTCACACCTAACAGTGTGTTTGTAACCTTTAACAGGGTTGGCTCTTAACAGGGCTCACTTAAGAAGAGTGAAAATTTGGGGCACCGGTCCCAGTGGTTTTTCCCTTAACAAGGTTTCCACATTAAAAATCCATGTGTTATGTGTGTATGATTCATTTCTTTACTATTTTTTATCTTACATAATTCATTTTGGATTGATCGGTATACTCTGCTTATTTACTAAGTTTCGGTAAATAGTTATATTGCTTATCGGTAATCAAGAAAGAATAAGGATTGACAGAGAAAACTAACAGAAAGTTAATCATTATTAGTATTTCATGGCATGCATCTCATAACGACATAATTATATGAGGTTTATTGATTGGTGGTTAAACTTTGAAGGATAAATTTTTGAGGCCACTGATTCACCCCCCCTCTCAGTTATTACTAACAATTCATATCAGAGTGTTGGTTAACAGTTTGTCCTCCCATTAGATTTATAATCTTTGACTCTTCTTAACACCCAAGGTGAGAGAACAAAAGGATGTCACCAACAAATGGGTCAGTGTATGTTATCTATCATTGCCCTCTAAATTCACAGGTACAGCTCCCTGATTGTGTTTGATATGCAATGAATATGTTTTTACCGATCATCAGATTTATTCCTTATGAGTTTTAACCAAATTGCTTGTAGACACAAACAATTCAGGCAAGGATAATGTTTGATCTATATTCAAATCTAATCTACCTATTCTAGAAATGCATATTCTACTAAGGAGAACAAAAGCAGAATCGTACATAGACAGCAAATAGAATTGCTTACGCTGCAACTTCTAACATGAAATAGAATCCAAGCAGGAATTATAGTTCCACATACAATTGTACTTTCTATTCTGATGCACCTAAATTATTGAATGAATAGGAGGAGAATCATACATGACAAGCAAATAGAATTACTCTCACTACAATCATAGACATAAAATAGAATCCAGCATGCAACTGCGGCTTCACATATGAATGTTCTATCTATTCAAAATGCAAATGATTCACTAAAATGGTGCAACAAACATGAGACAAAGCCTTTGTAAATAGAATCACTTCTGCTT
>MU228412.1:4042121-4053728 GCA_018584345.1 Thuja plicata | reverse complement strand
TGCTTTATTTGATCTCTTAAAACAATAATATTCCTTTTTAATAAATCGGGCCCACCTTATTATAACTAAGCTTGTGGAAAATCACCAGAGAGGTGCAAAACCCGCACAGTGCAAAGTTCTTCTTTGCGGAAAATCACCTGAGAGGTGCGAAATCCGCGCAGTGCAAAGTTCTTCTTTTCTGCCGTTGCGGAAAATTACCTTCTTAGGTAGAATTCCGCCATGGAGAAGATGATTTCTGAAATCCCGCCGAGCTTTTTCTCACTCATTTCTTAACCAAATTTCTCATCATTTGTTGCATTAGGATCGTTGAGACCTATAGAATTGATCCATACCAGTCTTCAATCTCTGCCTGAGAAAGAACATCGATTGGAGCACAAATATTTTCTGAGTTAGGATCTACAACCTACCCAAAATAATGAGACCTTGTAAAACAACCCACCCATCTAAAACATGAAAGCAAGTGAAAGGGAACTCGGCAAAGACTTCCTATCCTAGGGAAGACTTGGACCTAGACACCAAACTAGACAAGACCACATGACATTGCCAAAAAAAAATGCGTGACTTAAAGTCACACAACACAGAGCTTGTGTGCTTAGAAGGAAGGTTTCAATACCTAAGCCAAAGATCACAAGATGAACATACGAGATGTGCCAAAGTTGAACAAAGATAATTTTTCTTCATGGCAGAGTAGGATAAGACTCCACTTATCAGGTATTGGTAATGATATTACTCAAATCCTAGAAACTAAATATGTGTTGCTCACAGGAGCACCAATAGTTGAACAAATGAGAGAGAAGCATGAATACAACGGCATGATGATAGAGCTTGCTTCCTCACTCTCTGATGCTAAATTTGAATATTTCAAAGAATGCAAAACTGCAAAGCAGATGTGGGACAAATTGAATCTTGTGCATGGTGGTGACAAAAATGTTTTGAGATCCAAGGAAGAAATCCTTGGAGGAAAGTTTGATGATCTCAAAATTAAAGAAGGTGAAAACATCACTCAGTATAGCACAAAAATCAAAGAGGTAGTCAATTCTATCTGAGGAGTTGGAGGTGTACTAGAAGAAGATATAGTGTTAAGTAAAATTCTAAGAACCTTACTACCTACTTATGCTATTAGAGTATCTGCCATTCAAGAAATGAGAGCAGTATAAAATAGCAATGTTACTCTAAATAGTTTAACTAGAAGACTAATTTAATTGGAGAAGAATAAATTTGATAATAGTGTCTTACCAAACATAGAGTCTGCATTGAAAACTTCTATGAGAATAAGTAAATCAAGTCACAAAAACACTATGAGAAAAGAAAGTGATAGTGAAAGTGAAGAAGATGATCTTGATGAAATTGAAGCACTTATGGCTAGAAGAATGCAGAGAGGCAAAGGTAAATACAAAGGTAAATTAAAACTTGTTTTTTTTAATTGCAAAGAGATTGGACACTTTCCTGTAATATGTACTAACAAAAGAAAAGATGATAGAAGTAATGATAGATCATATGAAAAGAAGTCTGACAGAGGTGATTACAGAAGCTACTGACAATCAAAAAGAAGAGATATCTGAGACTATAAGGACAAAGGAAAGAAGGTCAATTACCTGGAAAAATTCAAATATGATGATACTGACACTAAATCTGATGAAGATATTGAGATGGTGTTTGTGGCTATAAAAGATGATTCAGATGATTATGAAGAAAGGTATGTGTTGGTGCCCAAAAATGCTACATTGGATTTCCTATGGACTTGCCAACCCAATGCTTGGAAACTCAAGTGATTTGGGCAACTAACAAGTCACAATGAAAGAAAGGTTGGAACTCTTGAAAAGTTGACTATACTGAAGTATATGAATCTATTTAGTGTTTTTATTATGGCAGCAAAGTCATATGAAGTTTTTGAATCAGCACACATTATTAGAAGATCAAAAATTTTCTAAGTATAGAAAATAGGACAGAGCAACGAACAAGCTGGTATAGTTTTGATTAGCGTGTGTTCATTTGTTATCCAAATGATATGTGCCTTTCAAGATAATATTATGAGTATATTTAAATGATAATTATAAGAGAGCATGATCAGATCTTCAAGTATGAAGAAGATACAGCCAGTTGAAGAGGTACAACTAGTAAATGTCAGAACAGGACAAAGATCATGGAAAGAGCCGACAGAGATTGCTTTGGCATGGAATTTTCACTAATCCTCAGGAATTTCACCTTTGGATTAGTGATTTTTAGTGACCTAAAAATATATGGTTAAAAGTGCACGACTTGATTCATCCGAGATAATTAGTTAGAGCTATTTTCGTGAAGCAGATTGTGTGAAAAGACGTGTCTGTTTGGTTTGAGTAAAGCAGTTATAATTAATGTTAAGATGACTTAATGAAGGGTTGCATCATTATGTAAGTGATTAAGATACATTTTAAAAGGTTTCCTAAATCCTACATTTTCATTTCCTTTGAGGAAGTACTTATAGAAGGTCATTGGTGATGGGAAAAGTTGCAAAAGCCAGAGATAAGAAAAACAGAGCATAGTGTAAAAGAAGAAAAGCTATATCTGTCATATGTTGATGATATAGATATTGAAGTAGAAGCTTTTAGAGTGAAGAAAATATTTTTTTACAGATAAACAAGAGGTTAAATCATCAACGTACAAAAGGAACTGATCAGACAAGCAGTGTCACAGCAGCAGTTCACCTTGCAGATACAGTGTGTATCAAATATCCAGAAGGTTGTAGCCTTCACCATTTGGACAGTGAGTCCACCACCCCTAACAGGTTTATTGTAAAAGAATCCTAACAGGGTTTGACCCTTAACAAGGTCACTATACTTCATGTATTGTAAAGACAACTCCTAACAGGGTTAAGGATCTTCTAACAAGGATCATAAGAAACTAGTACAAAATGTTTGTGGGTACTAATTCCCACTGGGGTTTTCACCTGCATTGGGTTTTCCCGTAATCATATTTGGTGTTATGAGTTATGTATTTTTATCTTACTTGCATTGATATTCATTTTAGTACTTAAGCATTTAAGTAAAGATTCAGATAATCAGAAAAAGTATTAATTGATAGATCACTGATTCATCCCCGCTCTCAGTGATCGAAATCCTAACAATTGGTATCAGAGCTTTTGTCCTTAGCAAAGAATTTTAACCACTTGAGGAGATCATGGAGAAGGAAGAAATGAAACACTTGAAAAATAATCTTGAAGCAGCCCTTGAAGAACTTGACACATGAAAAAGAAAATGGAGATCTAAAACTAAAAGTTGAAGGCATGCAAATACTTACCAAGAAACTGAAAAAAAAATTAAGGAATTGTTCTTCAAATGATTTGGGAGAAGTAGTCAAAAAGTTGAATGAAGAAAATTCATCTTTGAAGGATCAGATTGAAGAATTAGATGAAAATCTATGTAACAATAAAGATGCCTATGATGATCAAGTCAAAACAAACAAACAATTAGATGAAGAACTGAGACAAGAAAACATGGAAATCTTGGAGCTAAGAAACAACAAAGAGAAGATGAAATCTGAATTGATTGCAGAAAAGAATCACATTGACAAGATGCACACAAGCAAGGATTTGATAGATTCACAGTTGTATGCACAAAAGGTTAAAGGAGATACCAGCAGTATAGGATATAATGAAGCACAAATTTAGATTGATGCCATGCAAGAAAGAATGAAAGAACCAAAGGACATTATAGATAATAAGGAGATTGGAAATCAGACTAAAGACAATATGGAACCACCTAAGGATGAATGCAAGCTAGTTGACAGAACTTGTTATGCCTATAACAAGCATGGACATATTGCAAGGAATTGTAGAGAGGTAAGACCCTTCAATGGATACTTTTATTCATAAAATAAATTTGGTCATAGAGCTATGAATTGCAAAAAAAGTGAGAAGAACAAGACTCAGAATAATCAAAGAAATCAGGATCAGTAAAACCAAAGAAGTTATCCTCAGCAAAATGTTAAAACTACTCAAAACATTACATGTCAGATATGTAATCACAATGGTCATTCAGCAAGACAGTGTAGATTGGTAACTCACACCAATACACAGAAGAATATCAGACCTCCTATCATTTGTCACTCATGTGGAAAATATGGACACATCTCTAAATTTTGCAGATCTAGAATGTAGAGACAAGAGAGCCCTAAAATGTCAGAAGATTCATTATGGGATAAGGAAGGAGAAATCAAATTTGTGAAAGCTATAGAAGATGCAAGAAAAATCTAGGTCAAAGTAAAGAAGGATAATGAAGAGAATAGGTAGTAGATGCATCCTCAGTGGACACACCTTCTACTTCTGGTTAGTTGACCCTCATGGTCTTAGGGGGAGCTATTCTAGCTCTGAACCCCTACGTGGCTGGTATACTCACCTCTGAGTATGTGCCTTGGATTAAAATTGTTTGGAGACATTGTGTTGCAGTATTCAAGAGAACACGGTCTAAATTGTTATTAGGAACAAGAATGGAAGTTACAATTGCTTTCTTTGTACACGCGGCAAGTATTAATGGAAGAAATCTACATTGCAATCACCAAGTCCTCACTTGCGATCAGAATAAATGATTGGAGATCATAGAAGCCCTAGCAGTTGTATTGTTAATGCATTACATTTGTTCTCAATAGTGAAGAAGGGAGATTGATAATCATTATTTGTTAAGAAAATTCATTCAAGTTTGAAATGAAGCCAAAGCACGGACATGTCATTTCAGAAATTAGTTGAAAAATTACTTAACAATCAAGTAAGTGGCTGAATAATAAAAGGAAAACTTGCAGTCAAGTAGAAAAGCATCAAAATTAAATTCTATAGTAGAGATTGATATCAAGAAAATATTTGAAAGATCTCGGAAGTGATTTATCAGTATGCTTCAGTGTGCAAATTTCATGAAGCAGAATGGGTTAAAATCTTCTTGAGCAGTGTTCTATATCAGTATAGCCGTTGGAGATTTTTGTTTGGAGCCAACCTGATGTTATCCTTGGAAGCACATACTTATTGTTGATCATCTAAGTATGAATACAAAAAAAGCACGTTCATATAAAAGCATAATTGATTGAAGATAAAAATTTTAAATGTCATGCGAAGAAGCAGATAAAACTATTATGACAGGTCCACAGGATTCTGTACCCATGGCCAAGGACATGAAGGATACATTCATGGTTGATAATGTTGAAGTATCAATGGAAAGCAATGGATATTGATCTAGAAAAGTTTAAAGAAACATTTGTGAGTACTCAAGAGGCTGAGAGTCTTTATATCAGCAAGAAGATATATTGATTTTAGATATCACAGAAAAGGAAGTAGAGAAAGAGAAGATTGAAGTGATGGAAAATTCATCATCATTGTTGTAAAGTTTGACACCCATAACAGACTTAGACTCGTGTGGAGAAAATAAGTAAGTGGGAGTATATAATCTAAAGAAGTAATGAAAAATAGATCAGATATTGCAGAAGAGAAGTATATGAAGAAGAGGCTCAGTGAATTGGTTAGCAACTGTACACTTGATCTTAGTTCACTCAAAGTTGGTCAAGCTTCCTTGAAAGAGTTTGCAGCAAAAGGCAGAAAGATTATTGCTGACTATATGAATCAGGCAAGTTAAGTGCCCATCATTACAAATAATATCCAGGAGGTAGAGGCTATGATAGAGAAGATAAGGAAATCTATGGAAGATCCCTCCACCAATATCAATATGTGTATATCAAGGGCAGATTGATAAGATTGAGAAGGAAGAGAAGATAATATCAAAGGGTGAGTAAAGTAATGAATATGGAGTCTATCATATGATCAAGTTCCTAGAATAGAATTGGAGAAGATGGAGAAGCTACAATATGCATTATGCGTCCATCTACAGATTGTTAATTCAGTGATTGCATTTTGGGAGAAAGAGATACAGAAGTTACAAATTGCATATCTAGATCCGTATGCTGAGTAAGTACATAGAAGAGTTCTTCAGCACCTTTGTCATTAATGTCAAAGGGGGAGTAGAGTATGAAGAATATGGAGTCTGGTATATGATAAGAGAGAGATATAAGATAGAGAATTTTTGTATAAAAGTATAGATAGTAACTTCACCATATTCCTTTGTTGCCATTAATGACAAAGGGGGAGATTGTTGGAAAGTTGACTATATTGAAGTATATGAATCTGTTTAGTGTTTTAATTATGGAAACAAATTCATATGAATTTTTGGATTCATCACACATTATCAGAAGATCAGAAATTGGCTAAGTACAGAAAATAGGACAGAGCAAGGAACAAGCTGGAATAGTTTTGATTATCATGTGTTCATTTGTTATCCAAATGATATGTTCATTTGAAGATAAGATTATTAGTATTTTTACATGCTAAATCTAAGAGAGCATGATCAGATGTGAAATTATGAACAAGATACAACCATTTGAAGAGGTACAGCCAGTGAATGTTAGAACAAGATAGAGATCATGGAAAGAGCCAACAGAGATTGTTTTGGCATGGAAGTTTCACTAATACTTAGGACTTTTGCCTTTGGATTAGTGAATTTTAGTGACCTAAAAATCTATGGTTAAAAGTGCATGAATTGAATCATCCAAGATAATTAGTTAGAGCTATTTTGGTGAAGCAGACTATGTGAAAAGATGTGTCTGTTCAATTTGAGTAAAGTAGTTATAATTAATGTTAATCGGACTCAATGAATGGTTGTGTGGTTATGTAAGTGATCAAGATACATGTTAAAAGTTTTCCTAAATCCAACATGTTCATGTACTTTGAGGAAGTACTTATGAAAGGTCATTTGTTATGGGAAAAGTTGCGAAAGCCAGAGATAAGAAAAGCAGAGCAGAGTGTAAAAGAACCAAAGCTATATCTGTCATATGTTGATGATATAGATATTGAAGTAGAATATTTTAGAGTGAAGACAAGATTTTTGTAGAGATAAACAAGAGGTTAAAGAATCAATGCACAAAAGGAACTGATTAGACAAGTAGTTTCATAGAAGTAGTTCACCTTGTAGATACAGTGTGTATCAAATATCCAGAAGGTTGTAGCCTTCACCATTTGGATAGTGAGTCCACCACCCCTAATAGGGTTATTTTAAAAGAATCCTAATAGTGTTCGACCCTTAACAAGATCACTGTACCTCATGTATTGTAAAGACAACTCCTAACAGGGTTAAGGATCTTCTAACAAGGATCATAAGAAACTAGTACAAAATATTTGTGGGTACTAATTCCCAGCAGGGTTTTCACCTACATTGGGTTTCCCCATAATCATATTTGGTGTTATGAGTTATGTATGTTTATCTTACTTTCATTGATATTCATTTTAGTACTTAAGCATTAAAATAAAGATTCAGATAATAAAAAAAAGTATTAATTGATAGATCACTGATTCACCCCCCCCGCTCTCAGCGATCCTAATCCTAATAGGAACTTTTGCAATTTTGGTTCTGCAAAACCAAGGCTAGTAGGCCTATACCTTGACTTATCCTTCAAGTTACAAGGCTTTTTATAGAAGATAAGAAACACTTCAACCTTCTCTCTCAAGTATGGCAAGGAACTTGAACGAAATCTAACTGAAAGTAATATATCATGAGCTGTAAACTGAAATACTTTATGTAATTGAAAGAATGTTTAGTAAATGTGTATGTAATTTGAAATGAATAGATAGATAAGATATCGTAAAACTATAAATAATGAACTAAATAACTATAATCCAAATAATGATTAGACTAGTGCCTTATTCTACCATGGGCAATAGAGTCAAGATCATTCCAATCTTACGTTCAACCTCAGAGATGGTTTTACAAGAAAAATTATGACTTCAAAGGTATTATGGAATGTACATGCAACCTAAAAAAAATTTAGAGATATTTCAAAAGGGTAATACTTCTCAGATGACAGACCAATTGACTAAGGTCTCAATCAATAGAATTTAACCATATAAAATGAGAAAACCAATTGAAAATATAGACTATGAATCAAATAAGGAATCGTGCAATCAAACTATCACTTTGAAGAAGTTCTATTGGTTTATCTAAGGGACTAATTGTAAAACGATAATGAAACTATTACACATGTGAAAGAAAAAACACTTATCTTTATTAATTTTGGAAAAATAGTACATCTAGGTCCATGTTATACTTGTTGATTAAAAACTATCCAAATATGTGAATTGTATTATATATATCTATGTGTGTGTGTGTGTGTGTGTGTGTGTGGCCTTTCACACCTCTTTAGGCTGAAAAGACATAACTCTTATTACAAATTATTTTGAAAAAATAATAAACTAACTAAAAAATAACTACCTAAATTTTGGATTTGGCTTTAGTCAAAAATCCAAACCACCTTGTGAAAAGCTAATATTTCTTCTTGAGATAGGAAATTTGATTTCCCAAACTGGGTCGGTTTTAGATTTTTAAAATTTGACCATCTTTATCCTCTGTCAAAATCATCTTTGTAGTAGGTCTAAATTCCAACATTTTCTAAAGGCTTTGATTATTTAGTTCTATTTATTTGTGTCATAAAGCTTCCCTCCTTTGATATTTTTTAGTATGGAGAAACATGCTTCTTGATAATGGATTGGGACTTCTAAATTATCAAAATTTAGGGTACCATGAGTGGCTCTTTCTGGGGACGTATGCTCCCTGTGAGCATAGTGAGATTCTAGCTATCTCTAGAGAAGCAGACCAAGTATCCACACTTAATCTAATGCAAAGTTATTTGGTTCTCATCTTTAATATTTATCTTTATACCAATACGCTCATGAAGAACTTTCATAGGAACTTTCAATTGGGTGGCCCCGGGCCCCCCAAAAAATTAACACTGCTTCTTTCCTCTATCAAATACATAATTTTTATCATATAATACTTTGGATCTCCTGAATACAATTCCACCACTCTCATGGACAACATTCATTTCTTTATTAACATGTTTTGAATTTTTTTTACCTTTGGAAAACTCAGTAGGTGCACTGTAGTCCTTGCTAAATAGAATATCCCCATGCATTTGATCAACCCTACAAGTAACTAGATAAATCTCTTCTACTTGGATGCCTTTATGTACACAATCTTCCCTATACTCAAGATGTTTTTTCTTTTCACAAAAAGGATTTGGAGATAACTCACATTCAGGAACTTCCTTCTTATCAAGAATTTGATCAGATGGGATACTCGGATAATTTTTAGAACTAATCTTCAACACATTCTCCTCATTATGTCTGTTTGATTCTATCTCATCTTCACATGTTTGATAAAACTTATGCTCATAGGATGAAATAATGCATGTCTCACTTTGTGAATACACTTCCCTATACATATTTTGAGTTTCAACATCTTCAAAATGATCACTAGGCTCACTATATTTATCATGATGTTGAAGGACTTGATTATATATAAAATATTCTTCAAATAATGGATTCAAGGATATAGAGAACTTGGGCATATCTCCATGAGAGATTTGATATGAAAATTCTTTGTGTTCATATGTTGTATGTGGTTCTATTTCATCTCCATTATTTGATTCTTGAAATTTATAATCTTCTTCATCTAGTACCCCCTAAGTATGTACTAATCCATCAACTTGCTTATCATGATGCACTCAGAAAAAAAATTGACCACTCTTCTCAACATGTTTTTGATATTCCATGTATAGTAAATATGAGATTTCTTCTTTATTGAGAATATCTTTCTCCTCAACATCATGGTCATTGATACATGTTTCCATGAAAATCTCACTACGTACAGATTCTACTTCAATCTGATCCGTATTTTCTTCCTCTATGTCATTATTCTTTTCTTCTCTCAATACTTCACATGTTTTCTCAAGAAAAGATAGTATTTGAGAATCATGGTAGATTCCTAACTCACAAAGTTTATCCATTAATGCCCTTGCTAGAGGCCTTATATCTGGAGGTATTTCTTGATAGATCTTTATCATTCTCATGAACAAATTTAGTGCAGGTTCACCTCTATATCTTTCCAAACTGAAGAATATATCCAAAGGGGACATGTAAGATTCTTCCTCCAAAATATAAATTTGTTCTCTTTCCTGTTCATAGCACATTTCTTGTTCATAACACATGATTTCTTCTTCATCACTGGCATCATGAAACATATCAAGAAACCACTGCTCAAACTATCTCCATGATGAGATGGATTGTGTGGGTAGTGATTCATATACTTGTCTAGCATTATCTTTTAACGTCTTGACAAATAGCCTCATCACCTGATCCTCTGTAGAAACCTCATAATCTTCTGTGAATGTATAAAATGCATCCAAGTGTTGTAGTGTCAATTCATCCCAATCTCCATGGAACTTTGGTAGAAGTTGTGAAATTTTAGGGGATAACTTATTTGGGATGCATTGAAATCTCCTAAGATCCAATCGCCTAATACCATATGTAATAAAAGGACTTCTTTGAAATGATGCATACATTTCAAAAAAAAATCCACCATCTCCTTCTGAGTCTTCTCCCTCAGTAGAATCACTAACTAAAATGCTTTGTTCAATAGAGTCACCACCTTCTTATTAGAAGGAAAGTACTTACTATCTCTTGAGTTCTTTTCTCCTAGTAGAGTCTTAAATATATCACCAGAGCTTGTAGGTAAAATACAAAAAATGTTCTTTTGAATAATTCCCCAGTAGAGTCACCAATTTGTTGGTGCCCAAAAATGCTAAATTGGATTTCCTATGGACTTTCCAATCTAATGCTTGGAAACCCAATTGATTTGGCCAACTAACAAGTCACAACCAAAGCAAGGTTGGAACTTCTGCAATTCTAGCTCTGTAAAACCAAGGCTGGTAGGCCTATTCCTTGACTTATCCTTCAAGTTACAAGGATTTTTATAGTAGATAAGAAACACTTCAACCTTCTCTCTCAAATATGGAAATGAACTTGAAAGAAATCTAAATGAAAGCAATATATCATGAACTGTAAACTGAAATACTTTAAGTAATTGAAAGAATGTTTAGTAAATGTGTATGTAATTTAAAATGAATAGATAGATAAGATATCTTAAAACTATAAACAATGAACTGAATAACTATAATCCAAATAATTATTAGACCAGTGCCTTATTCTACCATGGGCAATAGAGTCAAGATCATTCCAATCTTACATTCAACCTTAGAGACAATTTTATAGGAAAACCTATCACTTCAAAGGTGTTATGGAATGTACATGCAACCTAAAACAAATTCAAGATATTTTGAAAGGGTAATACTTCTCAGATAACAGACCAATTGACTAAGGCCTCAATCAACAAAATTTAACCATAAAAAATGAGAAAACCAATTGAAAATATAGACTATGAATCAAATAAGGAAGCATGCACATCAGACTATCACTTTGATGAAGTTCTATTTGTTTATCTGAGGGACTAATTGTAAAATGATAATGAAACTATTACACATGTGAAAGAAAAAAGGCTTATCTTTATTAATTTTGAAAAAATAGTACGTCCAGGTCTATGTTATACTTGATTAAAAACTATCCAAATATGTGAATTGTATTATATTGTATTCCCTTCTCTTTAGATTTTACATTATATTCATGCGTGCGTGCATGCGTGTGTGTGTGCATGTGTGCGTGCATGCGTGTGTGTGTGTGTGTGTGTGTGTGTGTGTGTGTGTGTGTGT
>MU228412.1:3997743-4027933 GCA_018584345.1 Thuja plicata | reverse complement strand
ATATATATATATATATATATATATATATATATATATATATATATAATACGAAACATATTTCAGACCAGTCTAACCAATCTAACATATTTGACATTAATGTCAACACTAATCATGCATATTTGTAATAATCACTTCCTTTGTCATTGATGTCAACACTTGTGAACACCCAATGAAACTTATCCTTATTTGACATCAAGTAAAAATGGTATCAGACTAAAATTATTTCATACCAAACTCCATTTCTCCCCTTGAGAATAAATACCCACTCTAGTCTAGGAGATAAATGATAAACCAATGAATCTCCCCCTAGAAATATTCATTATGTCTATGAATTTTTTATAGGAAGGAGGGGTAATAAACCCTAACTTCTGTCTAAGGTATTTAAACGTATCCTTTGGTAATTCCTTAGTGAAATATATCCAAGATATTCTTTTGTATAAACATATTCCAATCTAAATTCTTTCTCTGCAACTTTCTCTCTTAATAAATTATACTATATATAAATTTATTTCAACATTTCACACATCTCCAAATTTTTTGAGATGTTTATAGAACTTTTATTGTCACATATGGTAGTAATCACATCATACATTTCTTTTATATTACTCAATTTATGCTTCATCCACATGACCCGAGTGAAGCAAGATGTTGCAATAATATATTCTACTTTTGTAGCAGCTAAGGATAGCAAACCTTGTTTCTTACTAAGCTACGAAATTGATATATTTCTGAAGGAGAATATTCTTCCACTTGTAATTTTTCTATCATTAATAATTTTTTCGCAATCAACATCTTTTTAGGCTCTAAGATTAAATTATTTGTCTGTCTTAAAACATAAACCATCTTGACTTCCCTATAGATAACTCAAAAATATCTTTACAACCTGATCATGTGATCGCTTTGGATTATCCTCAAGTATTGCAACCAAATGAATATCCTGAATACTTGTTTTTATCTGGAAGTAGTAAAATATAATACACTTTCAATTATGGATCTATAATTATTTTGATAAATAGCTAGGGTGTATCATGTTTTCTTAATTTACAACTAGCAATCATAAGAGTTATAACAATTTTATTGCTTTCCATCCCAAATTTCTCCAATATTTATTTCACATATTTATCACGAGAAACAAATATTCCATCTTTCAAATGACTTAATTTCAAGATAAGAAGGTAAGATATCTAACCTATCATTGACACTTCAAATTTATTATTCATATTTTCTCTAAACCTCTTACTTAGATCATCATCTCTTCAAAAAAGGATATCATCAACATACATAAAATAAATCAACAATTAACTATTTTCAAATTTGAAATAAAGATTGATGTCAGCAGAAACATTTCTAAAATCTTATTGTATCAAATACTTTTCCAATCATGCATTACATGTCCTAGTTGATTTCTTAAGTGCACAAAGTACATTTTTTAGCCCACAACCCATATCAATATATTCTAAAAATTTGAAGCTATCTAACTTCTCAATTTAATCTTCTTCTTCAAATTCTTCATTTAGAAAGGTTGGTTTAACATCCATCTAATATATATTGAAGTCTTTGTATGAAGAGAAGGAAATAAACATTATTAAAGGTTCCAATCTTGCTACGTGAGAAAATTTCTCCTCAAAATAATTGCATTAAACTTGTCAATATCCCTTGCATACCAATCTTTACTTATTTCTCATCACCTATCCATCCACATTCATCTTGTTTGAGAATGCCATTTAGTTTTTATTACATTTTTTTCGTTAGGTCTAGGCACTAGTTCCCATGTCCAATTTTTTTATTTTTTTTATCTAATTCAATTCTTCTCTTGTACCATTGATGAAGGGTACTCCCCTTATTTAACCAAACACACACCCAACAAGAGGGAAATAAATAGAAAATTACAAGAATAGAATAATGGTAAGATCAAAAACACTTGGTTTCTATTATCTTCAATAAAATGACATTATAATATTCAAAAAAGTAACATGCTACAAGCACATGGGAATTCTCATTACAATAATCTACAAGACAGAGCCACAATCTACACTTTTGGAACTGAACCTTAAAATCCCCCTTCTACCCTATATAAGAAGTACAAATAACTATCTTAGATTCTTTTGGAAAGTGAAAATTTCCCATTTTGGTGTTGGAGCAGTTCAATTTCCTAGCTTAAGTGATTTTATGTCTCTTCCTTTCTATATTAAAACTTGATTCCTAAAGGAACAACTACTGAAAACCATAATTTTTAAATCATTTAGTTAATTGGGTATTATGATCCTATTTTTGAAATTCCAAGAAGCACTCTAGAATGCTAGGCTAGCACCATTGAATCCAAAATTTATCCCCGTTTGGAGCCTGTAAGGCTATCAAAAATGAGTTCAAACTTTTTGTACCACCCCATGAAAATTTTAAATTTAATATCTTCAAAACCAGACTTAATATTTCCATGAAGCTTTACCAATAGGCTTATATATCCAAAATGAGATCTAGGGAAGGAATTGGAACAATCAATGGTCAAATTAACAACTTACTAAGAATAGTAACCCTATCCAAGATAGCCCTTATTAAAAAACTAGACAATATTTTTAGGCGATACAATATTTCTCTTACACTTGGATTCTCATGCATCAGACACACGAGATAATTTTGGAATTGTCCTTTTCACATCTCAAGTGTTCAAAATAAAATCAAGGTGGTCAATCTATTCCTTTGATAGCGATGATAAATCTTCAATAGGTCATCCCTTCCATTTGACCAAGTAGTCTTCATATTTTTATTTTTTCATGTGCTTCTACCCACATGACTATCGATGATATCCTCTATTTCTTTTGTAGTTGAAGTAGGTGCTATAAGATAACACTATGATTCTTCTATTTTATCTTCCATACTACCTCCATAATACTCTGTTCAATCCAAAATTCTTCAGATATATCTTTCTGAAGTACTCATCTCCACTGAAGTAATCCATAATGTCATCCATCCTTGGAAAGGAAAACCTATACTTTATACTAATCTTAATGATAGCCAAATAATTTGTACACATCATCCATTCTTTATTTTTATTTTGTGTTATTACTTTTGGTATAATACCTGGGTTCAAACTCTCTAAAATTAACCCCCTCTACAACAACTCTTGCACTTCTCTATTCAATTCTTTAATCTCTGTTGGAGTCATTTTATGAGATTCCTTATTTGGAAAACTATCTCTATGAATCAAGTCCATTTGATGAATAATATTTATCATTGGTGGAAATCAATCACATACAATATCCTAAAACTCAGCCAAAAAATTTTCAACTTCCATAGGCACATCTTCTACTTACTCTTTGTCGACCCTTGAAAATAAAGAAAAAACACATATGTTCATGCTTCATGCCTTCTATAAACATTATTCCATCAAACAATCATATTGTTGCACTAATACATACCTTTTACTCTATTTCCTACAATGGCTTCAACTTATGTCAGACTCGATCCTTTGTCAAGGAATAGGTATTTTCATAACCATCATGTACCTCATGATGACTAAGTTTTCATGGTATTCCTAATAATAGATGAGAAACATCCATAGGCATAATATCACACATTGTTCATTGACCAAAGACTTGTGATTCTTATGCAACCAAGAAATCTGGTAGGGATTCAGATTCTTTCTTCTCTCTAACTTCAATTTATCAACCATTTCCTCTAAAATAGGGTTATTAGTACTACCACTATCAACAATGGCATTGCATACTTTACAATATTACACTTACACCTGTTAGAAATGAGTTGATTAACTGAGAGGGGAGGGGTGAATACGTTACAACAAAAACAAATCCAAGTCCCGTAGTGGTGCAGGAGCACACCTAACTCAAACCCTTAGCTCTTTATTTCTGGCATGTACTAACTCTAGCCAAGTCAGGAGAGTTTGTGTGGACCGTAGAAGGTCTTTTGTTTTTTCCTTAAGATGGATATGACTAGTTCAATCCATGTCTAGATAGTTTTCTTAGTTGGTTTCCTTTAGTTGTGTGTGTTTGTGAGGTAGTTGGTAAGACTCTTGAAATCCAACCAAGGCATCTAGAAATTTTGGTAAGCTGCTAAGTGTGACTAGCACTCATTTTTCTCTGGCACTCGGTAAATACCGTCAGTGAACGCTGTCTGCTAACACTGTTGGCTAACACTATTTGCTAACACCGTCGGTGAACACTATCTACTAACACTGTCGGTTAACACTATTTGCTAACACCATCGGTGAACACTGTCTGCTAACACCATTGGTGAACACTGTCTACTAACACCATCGGTTATCACTATTTGCTAACATCGTCGGTGAACACTGTCTGCTAACACCATCATTTATCACTATTTTCTAACACCATCGGTTATCACTGGCACTGATTTAGACTGGTGGTTAGTTTTGCATTACTGTTGGTCGGTAAAGTCAGTCGCAACGGCCTGTGAGAAGTGAATCTTATATTTTATGGATAGTATGGTCATTTTTAACGGTTCCTAAAGAGATTCTTGGGAATGTGTGAGATTTTAGGTTCATTTTAATGAGAGGATGGTTATTAATAACATCCCAAGCCTTCATTTTAGAGATATAGAGAGTAGAGACTGAAAAAGAAGAGAAGCTATAGGAAATCATAGAGTTGCAAATTACTGTACTATTTTGTTTTGTTTTCAGAAATGAGAAGTTGTAGTTAGTGTGGTTAGTGGATATCAAAATCTTTTGTTCATTTTGTATGCAAGTAGATTAGTTACTTTATTTTCTATTTTGTAAGTTATTAGTTCTTCACCTATTCTGGGTTGTAAGCAGTAATGACCCCTCGAGATTCTTGTATCCATGGTGAGAGTTATGTGTTGGGATGCAACTCAAGAGGAGCCCTTGTATATAGTTTCCTTTTTGTTTTCTGTAGGAGAAGAAACAACAACAAGCCTGGAGATCTTACCCTAGGCTAGTTTGGTAATAGTCCGACTAGGGAAGAGAATGAGAACAATGTTCTAAAAACATTGTTGAATGAATATGTTTGTGTAGGTTCAGTAAGAAGAAGATGAAAAGAACCTCGATAGGGACTAAGTCTTGAGGAGGAGGTAAAGTTGAGAGTTACTTACCTCAGTTTAGGGTTGTGAATACCCTAAGAGATCTAGGAGAAAGGTCTCAAAATAGAGCCAAGCTGGTTCTATAGCAGCAACAAGACCCTGTCCACATCAGATTGGTATCAGAGCCTAAATTGATCGGGCTTGTGGTAGATGTTCCAACCAACAATATCAGTAGGTGAAAACAAGATGCTCACCAATGTAGAGCTTGCAAAGGAAGTAGATGAACAGAACAGAGTGATAGAGGATCAAAGGGAAAGGAGTAGATGTTGGAGATTTGATTAAGTGCAGTTGATTGATTGTATGTTTGTCATTGATGACAACATATAATACACAGTAGTAATTCTGTATGAACTTATATGAATGATGACATGAAGACTTGCATGGATAGATACATGTTTTTGACATGTTTATTATGTTATGTTCATACATGCAGACCTAGATACGATGTTTTAGTAAAGTTATGCAAGTATGTTATTAGCAATTACAGTTTTGGATGTATAACGGTTTAGGGCTGACTTATATAACATGTCTCATGAGGTGTGCCTATCTTCAAGATATGCATGTATATATTCATGATTAATTATGAGTTGATGATATAAATCCAAAGGTGCCAAATGTGTTTCAAGATTATTGTAAAGCTATGGTTAATTTGGTGAGGCTGACTCAGTGAAGCATCATGTCTATGAACATTGACTTGTCTGGACTTAATATGTTTGTGTGCTTAGTTATGCTGACTAAGATATTGATGAAGTGTTTCTAAGAGCTAACATGACCTTATAATTTGGAGAGGATACTTATAGTATTTCAATTGTGATACGCAAAGTGTTAATGATATGAAATGTAAAGAAAGATGTACAGAGAAGATTATCAGAGTGGGTTCATTCATCAAGGATCTATGTAAAGAAGTGAAAGATTGTAATACACTAGAACTGATCAAGACAGTAGTTCTAATCTATAGTTCATCATCAGATATAGTGCATATCTATTGTACAGAAGGTTGTAGCCTTCACCATCAAGCAGTGAGCTTTTGGACAGTGAGTCCACCACTCCTAACAAGGTTATTATAAAAGAATCCTAACAGGGTCCATCCCTTAACCAAGTCACTATACTTATTGCACTGTATTGTACAACTCCTAATAGGGTTGAAATATCTTCTAACACAGATTACTAAAAACAAGTATAGTTTATTGTGGGTACTAATTCCCACCGGGGTTTTACCATTTAGTTTCCTTCTAATCAAATTGTGTGTTGAGTACTGTGTTATCTGATTATGCATTTACTTTGTTGTATACTAAAGTTAAAGAAGTAAAAATAACTGAAGTTACTGATAATTGATTCACCCCCCCCCCCCCACTCTNTGATTCCCCCCCCCCCCCCCACTCTTATTTATCCTTTGGGAATATTCTAACAATTGGTATCAGAGCCCAGTGCCTAGGAGAAGAATCCTAACAGCTTAAGGTTGATCAGATGTCTTACTTCAGAAAAGAAAGCCCTAATTTTGATGGAGAGAATTATTTGGATTGGAAAAAACAAAGTGATAACACACCTATAGTGCATTGGATTTGAGATCTTTGAAATTTCCACACAAGAGGTTGTAATTCCATCTTTGAAAGACCTTGCAAAGGACGATGCTACCAACAGACAAAAGGACATCTTTACACATAATGCAATTGCCAAAGAAGCCCTAATCAGCGCCTTATCTGACAGTGAATTTTTTGAAATCAAGAAAATTGACAGAGCATATTCCATATGGAAATATTTAGAAGACATGTTTGAAGGAGATGTTCAAGAAAATAATGCATGCAGGAAGACATGGAAGAAGAAATACAACAGTCTTGAGATGTTACCTGAAGAGAACATTAGAGCTTACAATCAAAGGATAAATGAAGCAGTATCCAGAATCAGGAACAATGGTGGTGAAATATCAGAAGAAGATATAATGGATAAGTTGTTAACTACTTTGACATTAGACTATGAAAACAACATTATTATTCTAGAGGAAACTATGCAATTCTAACAAAACTTCAAGAGAGAGACTCTAATCAGCAAAATCTCTGCATTTGAAATATCAAGATTGAAGACTGAACCTAAAAGTGAAACAACTTTCAAAGCCACGGTCCATGGAAAGAAATCATTACACACCTCTATTAACAATGAGAAAGAAGTTGATGAAGAAATTGATGAAATCATAGCTATGATTGATAGAAGAGAAAATAAAGGAAAAGGTAAATATGAAGGACAACTTTCATTTAAATGTTTTTCATGTAGTAAGATAGGTCACTTTCCATCTAAATGCCCCACAAGAGTCAAGAAGTTTAGATCTAATTATAAACCCAAATATAAGAGGGAATGTTATCATGCTGAAGAAGGTGTAACCGATGAAGATTCAGCAGAAGATAAAATTGGATTCGTTGCCCTTAGAGATATGGAAAGGATGCTTGAGGAAATGGACATTGTAGATGAAAAGGAAGAAAAAGTACTAGCCGTAATTTCAAAAGAAGACATCAAAACTGATTGGATCATTGATAGTGGATGCTCTCATCATATGACAGGTGACAAAGATAGATCTATTTAGTTAGACAAGTACAAAGGTGTTATCATTAGATTTGGAGATAACACTCCTAAACCTATCATAGGCAGAGGTTCTATCACTTTGGATGGAAAGAATGAGATAGATGATGTTCTATATGTTGATGGATTACATCATAACTTACTAAGTGTTTGACTACTTGACAAAGGCTATCATTTGGAGTTCAAAGACAACAAGTGCATCATTAACAAAAAGGATGGAGACATGATTGCATCAGGCTCCAAAACAAAAGGTAATGTTTTTCATCTTAATTCTGATGTAAGTTGTTTTGTTGCAAAGGTGGATGTTAGTTGCTTATGGAACAAGAGACTTTGTCATATCAACTTTGATAATATAGTAATGATCAGCAATGTTAAGGTAGTTAGAGACCTACCAAGTATTGCAAGACCAGTAGACACAATATGCAGGGAATCTATTATGGGAAAGCATGTAAGAAGTTCCTTTAGAAGAAAGTAGAACTCAGCTACGAACAAATTGGATCTAGTGCATATAGATTTGTGTGGTCCTACTCAAATAAGATCATACTACGAAGAAAGGTATTTCATTTTGTTTGTTGATAATTTTTCTAGAATGATGTGGGTTGCATTCTTAAAGGAGAAGTTTCAAGCCTTTGAGAAGTTCAAAATATTCAAAGCTAAAGTTGAGAATGAATCTGGATTGAAACTAAAATGTTTGAGATCAGATAGAGGAGGAGAGTTCACCTCTGATCAGTGTTATGACTGTTGTGAAGAGCATGGTATTAAAAGACATTTGAGTGCACCTAGAACCCCTTAGTAGAATGGGATTGTAGAAAAGAGGAACATGATCATACTTGATACAATGTGCATTATGATGATTGAAGGAAAAGTTACGCACACCTATTGGAGAGATGCAGTGAACACAACACTATATACTATCAATAGAACCCAATTGAGGCCAGGTGCGGATAAGACTTCCTATGAACTTTGGTTTTGCAATGTACCTACAGTAAAGTACTTCAAAATATTTGGTAGCAAGTGCTACATCAAAAGAGATGATGGTGTTGGTAAGTTTGATGCTAGAAGTCATGAAGGTATTTTCCTTGGTTATTCTACTAAAAGCAAAGCATATAGATGTTTCAATTTGAGATTAAAGAAGATAATTGAAAGCATGCATGTTAAGATTGATGAGAAGTTTATGGTTCAAGAAAGATACTATGAATATGCACCTATAATTGAGGATGAATCCAGACCTAGGAACAAAGACACTATTATTGAAGAAATGTTTGACTGCATTGATGTCTCATGCAATGACCCTGAATCAAGCAAAGAAGAATCATAGACTATAGAAGAAGAAGACACACCTAAGGTTCCAAAATTCACATCTAGATACCACTCTAAAATGACATAATTGGAGATCAGAGCAGTAGTGTTTTGACTAGATCAAAAGCAAAAAGTCTAGCAGTGGATGAAGAGGTGTGTTTATTTTCACAGATTGAACCCTTAATTGTTGAAGATGCTTGTAATGATTCTGATTGGAAGAATGCAATGAAAGAAGAATTAGATTAAAAAATTAGAAATGACACGTGGGAATTGGTCCCCAGACCCAGTGACAAAAATGTGATTGGAACAAAGTGGGTATTTAGAAACAAGATGAATGAAGATGGTATAGTAGTTAGAAACAAATAAATATTGGTATGCATAGAGAAAAGGAATAGACTACACAGACACATTTTCCCCTGTGAGCAGACTGGAATCCATACAGTTGTTCTTGGCATATGCAATAGTCAAAGACTTTAAAGTATATCAAATGGATGTAAAATCAGCCTTTTTGAATGGTGATTTGAATGAATAAGTCTACATTGAATAGCCTGAAGGATTTAATCTTTCAGATGAATCAGACATGGTATGCAAATTGAAGAAGGCACTCTATGGTCTTAAACAGGCCCCAAGAGTTTGGTATGAGAGACTTGATGGTTATCTTACCAAAATTGGATTCAAGAAAGGAGCAGTAGATTATAACCTATTCACAAGAGAAACACTTCATCGATTATTGTTAGTGGCTATATTTGTTGATGACATTATCTTTGGGGGTAATGATAAGCTCAGTAAGAATTTGTAAAAGAAATACAGAATGAATTTTAAATGAGTATGATTGGTCCTATAAAATACTTTTTAGGATTAAATGTAAAGAAAATAGATAAAGGTATATTCATTAATCAGTCTAAATATGTGAAAGAAATATTGAAGACCTTTCAGATGGATGATTGTAAACCAATATGCACTCCCATGATAACAGGAAGAAAGATTTCAAAAAATGATGACTCCATAGCTGTTGATAAGACATTGTACAAATCTATGATTGGTAAACTCATTTATCTAACTCAATCTAGACCTAACATATCTAATGCAATTGGCATTGTTGCAAGATCTGCAGCTGAACCCAAGCAGAGTCACCTAATGGTAGTCAAAAGGATATTCAAATATCTAAAGGGAACTATAGAATATGGTTTATGGTATCCTAAATCAGAGAATATAAAACTTCATGTGTATATAGATGTATATTGGGAATGTTGTATTGATGATAGAAAGAGAACTTCAGGAGGAGTAGAAATCCTTGGAGACAGGTTGGTTTCTTGGATAAGAAAGAAGTAGAACTATATTTCTCAGTCAACAACAAAAGCTGAATATGTTACAGTAGCACTGAATTGTTCAACTATGGTTTGGATCAAGAAGATGGTTAAAGACTTTGGCATTCAAGTTGATTATCCTATTTTTATTCATTGTGTTAATACTAGCACTATCAACATGTCTAAGAACCCTATCATGCACGCAAAGACAAAACACCTAGAGATCAAGTACCATTTCTTAAGAGAGAAGGTTGCAGACAAAGAAGTTAAATTGGACTATGTGAACACCAAAGAACAACTAGCATATATTTTCACAAAGCCCTTATCAAAGGATAATTTTGAGTATCTTAGAAATGATTTGGGAGTAATTCCCTCTCCTAAATCTATTTAGAAGAAGTAGCAAAGACATCAGTCATTAAGTGACTAATGAATGGTTGACTACTCTACTTCTAGAGTAGTACCTGTGCCTAAAGGACTATGGCACCCTTTGCCATTGATGTCAAAGGGGGAGTATATAGTAAGGAGGAGTATGTACTAAGGGGGAGCATATACTCTGGGGGAGTATATAGATGGAATGAAAACATAGACTGAGGAACTACAGTAGTTTAGAGAAATATTTGATGAGGATATTGAGAAGATTGTAAAAGAAAGAGGACACCATGAATAGAGGATGTTTTTGATATCATATTTTGCCATCAATGTCAAAGGGAGATATTATTGGAGATTTGATTCAGAGCAGTTGATTGATTGTATGTTTGTCATTGTTGACAACATATAAGACACAGTAGTAATTCTATATGAACTTATATGAATTATGACATGAAGACTTGCATGGATTGATACATGTTTTTGACATGTCTATTATGTTATGTTCATACACGCAAACCCAGATATGATGTTTCAGTAAAGTTATGCAATTCTGTTATTAGCAGTTACAGTTCTAGATGTATAACGGCTTAGGGCCGACGTATATAACGTGTCTCATGAGTTGTGCCTATATTTAGGATATGCATGTGTATATTAATGATTAATTATGAGTTGATGATATAAATCCAAAGGTGCCAAATGTGTTTCAAGATGATGGCAAAGTTATGGCTAATTTGGTGAGGCCGACTCAGTGAAGAGTTGCGTCTGTTTAGCATTGACTTGCGTGGACTTAATATTGTTTGTGTGCTTAGTAAAGCCAACTAAGATATTGATGAAGTTTTTCTAAGAGCTGACATGACCTTATAATTTGGATAATATACTTATAGTAGTTCAATTGTGATACGCCAAGTGTGAATGATACGAAATGTAAAGAAAGATGTACAGAGAAGATTATCAGAGTTGGTTCATTCATCAAGGATCTATGTGAAGAAGTGAAAGATTGTAATACACTAGAAGTGATCAAGAAAATAGGTCTACTCTATAGTTCATCATCAAATATAGTGCATATATGTATCATATAGAAGTTTGTAGCCTTCACCATCAAGTAGTGAGCTTTTGGACAGTGAGTCCACCACCCCTAACAAGGTTATTATGAAAGACTCCTAACAGGGTCTGACCCTTAACCAGGTCACTATACTTATTGCATCGTATTGTACAACTCCTAACAGGGTTGAAATATCTTCTAATAGGGATTACTACAAACAAGTATAGTTTATTGTGGGTGCTAATTCCCACTGAGGTTTTACCATTTGGTTTCCCCGTAATCAAATTGTGTGTTGAGTACTGTGTTATTTGATTATGCATTTACTTTGTTGTATACTAAAGTTAAAGAAGTAAAAAGAAATAAAGTTACTAATAACTGATTTACCCCCCCCTCTGAGTTATCCTTTTGGACTATTCTAACAGTAGACTCCTTGAAGAAGCCCTAGATGAGATGAAGGTAAAACTTAAAGAAGTTGCAGATGCAACTAAAAGCAAAGATGGAGATGAAGTCAACAGTAGGAGAGGGAAGCAGAAAGTTGATGAAGAAGACTTGATACCTGAACTAGACCCTCCAATGAATGAGGAGCCATTTCTAAAAGCTGTCAAAGCCCTAGGAGGCAAAAGTCTTGAAGGAATTCCATTCTTTAATGGAAAAATGGACAGTGAACTAGTTGTGGAATGGACAGAAGGTATTGAGAATCATTTTGAATGTGAGGGCATAACTGAAGCACAGAAGGTAAAAGTTGCAAAGTCAAGGTTAAGAGGTTCAGCATTAACATGGTGGAAATACCTCCAAGAAGAGAGGGAGAAGATGGGTAAGAATCCAATTTTGAATTGGAAGGCCATGTTAAACAAGGTAAAGGAGCAATACCTACCTGAGGATTATCAAATCTAGCTACACAAGAAGAGGTAGAGTTTGAAGAAAAAAGATTTAGATGTGGCTATGTATGCTGAATAATTCTAGAAGTTGTGCTTGAGGTCAAGAGTCCAAGAGGATGAGACTATCAAGCTAGCTAGGTATCTTGGAGGCCTAAAATGGAATATCCAAGAGGAAATCAGTTTGTGGACTCCCACAACCATCCATAAGTGTTTCCAACTTGCATTAAAAGTGGAAGAGAAAAACAAAAGGAAATCAAAATCAAACTTCAGAGGATGAGGAAGAGGTAGAGAAGGAAGAGGAAAGGGAGGCTATGGTGAAAAAGGATCAAATTCAAGGAAGAAAAGTGAGAACAAGCTCACTAAAAATTAGGAAGGAAACTCAAGTAGAGGAGGTTCCAGTAGAGGTAGAGGTTCTAACACTAGTTGGAGAGGAAGGAGCAATAGTAATCAAGGAAGAGGAGCATCCTACTTTGCCACCATCAAGTACTACCACTGCAGTCATCTAGAGCATCCTACCTATAGGTGTCCTAAAAAGGGTTCTACTTCTCAAGGAGGTGGAAAGAGAGTTAACTATGTCCAAGAAGAATAAAGTTGCAGCAAAAATCCATCTGAGGTACCTTTAGAATCAGAGGAAGGTGATATCCTCATGATAAAGAGGACATTGATCAGAGAGCCAAGAAAAGAAGAACCAAGCCAAAGAAGGGCACTCTTTAGAGTGAAGTGTAAGATCATAGGAAAGGTGTGTACAGTCATTGTTGATTCAGGCTCAACTGATAATATCATTAGTGAAGAAGCAGCCAGTAAGTTAAATTTGAAAAGGATTCCACATGAAAACCAATGCAAGGTTACATGGCTCAACAAAGGACAACATGTGTTTGTAGGAGAACAAGCATGGGTAGAGTTCACCATTGGAAATTAGAAAGATATATTTCTATGTGAAATTCTTCCCATGGATGCATGCCACCTTCTACTTGGAAGGCCATGGAAATTTGATAGGCAAGCCATGCATGATAAAACCAAGAATGCATACTCATTTAAGAAAGATGGAGTGACTTTCAAAATTTAGTCATTAATAGAAGAAGGAGAGATGAAGACATCAAGTACAAGTGTGCTCATGGTTGGTGAGAAGGAGTTTTTGAAGACTCTAGGAGAAGGAGAAGGAGTTGGATTTGCTTTAGTATTGATACCAAAAGATGAAGCTGCTGTCAAGAAATCAAAAATACCGAATGAGGTAAAAGAAATACTTGAAGAGTATAGAGATATTGTGAATGATGGCCAGCCCACTCCCCTACCTCCCAAGAGACTTGTTAGCCACAAAATTGACTTCATACCAGGACCTACCTTACCCAACAAAGCTTCCTATAAGATGACCCCTCAACAAAATGAGGAAATATCCAAACAAATCAGAGAGTTATTAGACCAAGGCCTAATTAGAAAGAGCATAAGCCCATGTGTAGTCCCTACTCTTTTAGCACCTAAGAAAGGAGGAGCTTGGAGACTTTGTACTAATTCTAGACCCATAAATAGAATCATGATTAGGTATAGGTTTCCAATACCCATAATTGAAGACCTAATGGATTGTTTAGGGGAGGCAAAGTACTTCAACAAGATTGATCTTCAGAGCAGCTACCACAAAATTAGAATTAATGAAGGAGATGAATGGAAGACAACCTTCAAAACTATAGAAGATTTGTATGAATGGCTTGTAATGCCATTTGGTTTGTCTAATGCTCCCTCAACTTTTTTGAGGTTGATGAAGGAGGTATTGGTAGAATGCATTGCTAAATTTGTTGTTGTCTACCTAGATGACATTTTAGTTTTTAGCAAAAACTGAGGAGCATATTAGGTATTTGAAATTTGTTTTCAAGAAATTGCATGATGAAAAGCTAATGATAAACTTGGAGAGGTGTGACTTCATGAAGCAGGAGCTGGTATATCTTGGTTTTGTTTTGTCAAAGGGTAACCTCAAAATGGACCAAGAAAATGTGGATGTCATTCTATGTTGGCCTACTCCCAAGGCTGCCACTGAGGTGAGAAGTTTCCATGGTTTACCACAGTATTAGAGAAAGTTCATTAGAAATTTTAGTGGGTTTTGTGCACCCATGTTAGACACCATCAAAGGTGGGATGAAGACAAAGTTTCAATGGACACCACAAGCTGACCGAGGGTTTGAAACACTCAAGGAGAAGATAGAAGAGTTGCCTGCTCTAGTTCTTCCAAGCTTTGATAAGATTTTTATAGTAGAATGTGATGCAAGTAATGTGTTCATTGGGGATATCATAAGCCAAGAAGGAATACCAGTAGCTTTCCATAGTGAGAAGCTAAATGATGCAAATAAGAAGTACTCTTCTTATGACTTAGAGTTGTATGCTCTAGTCTAAGCACTCAAGAAGTGAAGGCACTACTTGCTGCCAAAGGAGTTCATAGTATGTACTAATAACCAAGCTCTCAGCCTCCTTAACTCTCAAGAAAAACTTAGCAGCAAACACATGAAGTGGGTGGAGTATCTACAAACCTACACTTTCAATATCAAGCGTAAAAAGGGAGTACAGAACAAGGTTGCTGATGCATTGAGTAGAAGGCTGCTCACAGTCCAAGAAGTTCAGCTACAAAGAATAGGTATTGATACCTTCAAAGACCTATATGCTGAAGATGAAGATTTTAGCCAAATCTACAAGGTATGCAAAGAGTTTAAAAATAACTTTCATGGTGAGTTTTCTGAATATACTTTGCATAATGAGTTATTGTTTAAAGGAGGTCAACTTTGTGTTCCTAAAGGACCTATGAGGGAGAATTTGATTGAGGAAAAACATAATGAAGCACTTAGTGGTCATTTTGGAGTCGGTAAGACTCAAGAGTTAGTCACTAGGTTCTATTGTTGGCCTATAATGAATATAGATGTTAGACAGCATGTTGAGAGCTATTTAGTGTGTCAAAAAACAAAGGGCACATCTTCAAATGTAGGTCTTTATCAGCCACTTCCAATCCCAACCAGACCATGGGAATGCATTAGCATGGATTTTGTCATTGGTTTTCCAAGAACAAGGCAGGGATATGATAGTATTGATGTTGTTGTAGACAGATTTAGCAAGATGGCACATTTTATACCTTTTAAGACCATTCATGATGCTCGTAACATTGCACAGTTGTTTTTTTAGTGGAGTGGTGAGGATACATGGTGATGCATTTCCTCCTGCATAAAACTATCAACCATAGATATTGATGATCCAATCTTCATTTTGTCATTCAAATAATTGAATAGAGGCATATCTTTCACAAGATCAATCAACAACAAAAAATTTCTTTGGTTCTTTTAACAAACAACTTCAAAACTATCACACATATCTATCCTACAATAATTTATTCATAACTTCTAAAAAAGATATCATATTGCAAATCCATTTGATGGAAATATAGATAATTAGGTTCCTCAAAACATATCCCAAACTTAGACAAATCCAATCTTTCAATAAAAAATTATGATCTCTGTACCAAGACCCATTTTCCTGTCATAAAATAGAAACACTTCTCTCCAAATCCATCTAGGGTATCACATATCTTTCACAAAAAAAATCCATTTTGAATAAGACAAAATCCATTTGAAACCTATATGAATCTAGTTTACCAAAATTTAAGAAGCATATTTTAACCATTTTTAAATCATGAGATAATCATAAATCATTGACTGTCACTCCATTGCAAACCATTTATAACCAGTTCTTACAAAGAACACTCCAACTTTCACAAATCTTCATCAAAATAACTAAGACAAAATGGAAATGAAATATTATTCATATATAGTTCCAATGATTCCAACTATAACTTGAGATTCATCCATATGTGTCCATACCAAATAGTACAACATGACTATTCTCAGGAATTCTGAAAACTACAAACAATAACCTTTCCCAAAACGTGCATAAATTATTCATTTTAATGAAATTGAACCAAAAAAATGTATGAGAAGGATAATTAATTCTAATTTAAATAAATTATAAATATATAGGGTTTCCGTACCATACATGTCTTTACAAGTCCTGGAAACAACAACATAATAGAAAACACCAATCAAAATGCAAGTTTAAAACAAACCAATTTGTTCCCAAAATGTTCTCTTCCTTCTCTATTCTTCCAATAATGATTTGGTTTGATCAATACAAAATATTTATACATATTTTGGTAGTTATAAACTACCCAACCACCCTTATAACCTTTCATATTCTCTTTTACAACTTTAATGCATTTTTGCATTGTTTCTTTTCTTGCAACTTTCTATGCATTTTGACAACTTTTGTGACACTTTATAAAAATGACTCCACACTTTATAAAAATACTGTAGACATGTCCAAATAATATATTTAATTCCTTTTACATACTTTATATCCTTTTCATTGCCTTTTATGCAATTTTGACCTTTTGACCAAACTAGGTTCTAAATGGACAACTATGAAAAACCTTTACAAAAATGGCTCATTAGCCTTAGATTATGATTCAATGGAATCATAATAATATGAATACATAATGGATGATTACATTCAAAATGTTCATTATCCTCCTGGTGTATATCCTTGTGCCTAGGTGCTCCTGCACCATACTCCCGACCTTCAAAAGTTTCCAAATCCCTTGGAAACATGGAACCAATAACCTGCAAACAAATTATACCAAAACCTTGTCATTTGTCTTCATTTACCTCATCCTCTTCATGCCTCTTTCCTCCAAAAATTTTCTTCAAAGACACATGACTGTCCTTTCAATCTTCTTCTCTAATGCCCCTGTCGGTGGAGCATCAATGGTTGCAACTCAAAGGTTCCCAAAAATCCACCACACCTCTTGCTGCTACACAACTACCAACATACTACCATCTTACCCATCTAAGACCCTGGAAGATGCACTACCACCATCTCTTAGTGTCTTATCTCTTTGCACCTTGACTTCTCTATATAATACCTCTTATAGTTAAGGATTATGCATCCTTTCTACTAGAAACAATACATTGAACTCATTAAATTATTGACCAAGGGCGTAAACTTGAAATGGTGACAACAAAGTATATGCTCTAATCTATTCTGAAAGCCATCATTATAGTAAATAGAAAATGCTTGCAAGGAACTAAACTAGGAAATGAAATACCAACAGTGTAATCTACAGATGAAGTGACTTGCTGAAATAGTAAGTTTAATCCTATGCTGTAGGAATGATAAACTAACTAACTGCCTTTGCTGTAGGAACAACCACTGGTGCTGTTACTAGTGGTTGCAGGAGAAACAAATTCCTACTTACTTCAAATAACTTGCAAACTACTTACTAAAATAACTACGAATTAGATTCACCTCCTTTCTGGGCCCCCACGGAAGTGTCAATAAACAAGATCTCAGATACTAGAAGTTGAAGCTCTCATAATTTATTCATAAAACATGCATTACACAGGATATAGAAAATAAGACTGTATATCTCTTTCTAAATTACAACAGAGTACTCTAATAACAATTTTCTATCTATCGACTAACTACTGGAAATAAAACTTCCAGCTTTATTTAACAATAACTTGAAACAAAATCCTATTGACTAGGACTTCCCCAACACTAGGGATATGGTAGTCATCAAGAACACGACCAAAAACTTAAACTAAAGGAACAAACTACATTTATACATTCATGAATCTAGGAACATCTTGCTGCTAGATTGACTCCATCATGACCGCTTCAGCTGTGATTTATCCACAACAGGACTCTTTCTCACCTACGGTAGTAGAACCACTATGAGCTCTGCAACGGTTGGTCCTTTCAAAGATTTACTTTGTTCCTCCTATGTTGACTCCTTCCTTAGTCATGGATCCATTGCCTCTGCAAAAGGGTTAGCACGTGCACATATCCAAGACAAATAATTCATAACAAGTTTATTTACTACCTCGCTCTTCATCATATGGCTATAGGAAACCCACCCGACTTTAGGTAAGAAAGAAAGGTATCAGATTTAATTCCATATATCCATACAACACATAGATAGTATATTATAAACTTTTTCAAAAACATTTCACATATATTTGCATACACCCATAGATATAACAGTTCTAAGATATTTAAAAAGTCCTTGATAGTATCATGAAAACATATAAAGTCTTTCAAAAGTAGTCATAAAACAAATGAAAACATAGAACTATCGGGCCCTATCTTGGCCTTATCATTCCACCCAGTTTAATCCTTTGCTGGTCCTTAAGCAAAGAGGTAGTTATTTAGCCTGGTGTGCATTCTGAGATCCACAACTATTTTCTGACCAACTCCTCCATCAGCAAAACTCCAGTAAAAACCCTTTTTGTCCCTGTATGAATCGCACCTTTTGACCTCTGCTGCCATGTCATGATTTTCCAAGTTTCTTGAATTAGGCAGAAGAGGTGAAAGAAGAAGAGGTGGTTGGAATGTTAATGGGAGCTAGTAGCTTTTCCTTTCTCTACCCAACATGACATACCAGGGAGCACACTTATTTTCCATTGCAAAATTAAGCGGTGAATGGGGTTCGTTATTCCTCATATCTGCTATCATAGTAATCCAATGCCATTGGAGGGATTTTGTGGCCTCAGCTAATTCTATTTCAGCCATCTGAGTGTATTCATTATAGGTTGCATCCTTGAGAGGGTTGATGATCTTTTCCCCTAGGTCTGACTGTGCTAACTTCATCTAGTGGTAATAGTATGTTTTGGGATCATTAGCCTCTGGCCATAAGTGTAGAGGAATTTCATCCTCTAATTCCCTATAAATTTTAGCCTGAGATTCCCTACTGATCTCATTCTGCATCCAAGACATAAGTTCCCTAAGCTAGATATCTCTAACATAGGATAGTGGATTCAAACCCTATCGTTAGGTACAGCTAGATTATGTAGGAAGAATTCACGTAATAAGTTTTGCATGGCTGTAGGAGAATTATGGAAGGCTTGAAAAAACTGAATGGGCTCATTTAACAGAGGAGACTTTCCCCTAACTATATTGGTCAATTGATAATTCAATAATTGTTCCTTAAGAAAAATGACATATACTGGGGAAGGGGACCTCTACAGCTCATCAGGTCAGGGATAACTAACGTTACCTTAGTCAATATTTCTTGGAGCTATTCTACCTCTTCCTCCTTCTCTACCAACTCTTGAAAAGTTTGATCAATAACCCAATTTAAATCTTTCTTCTGTCATTGCAATTGTTCTCTTTCCACGATTAACTTATTAACTAATCAAAAAATAACAAAGAATGGAGTTACAGTACAAGGTACCTCTGGAAGATTACCGTCATCATGTTTTTCCCCTGCTAATCCATCATCTCCTATAGCTGCATTTTCCAAAAACTTTGAATGAATGATGATGGCCCTTTCTGGATTACTATATTGTTGAGCTATAGCAACTAGTTTGTCCAACTCTTGATCTGAACCTTGCTCAACCATCATGTCAATGCTAGGGTTTTCTTCAAACAGATCCTCCCCTTCTACTGTAGGAGGTGTATTCCCACTCGTAGCAACATCAAAATTATCTTGAAATAAATGTTGTTCTACTATTGTGGGGGGTGAGTTTGGCATACCTTCATTAGGAATAGGGTCTCCCTCAAAGAAGTCATCATTATTATCTGCTTCCATGAAATCATCACTGATTTGGGTTTCATGGGTAGATGAATCCCTGCTTTGGAATCTAAATTCTTGCTCCTCAGAGGTAGAATCATCCTTAATCATTACACATTCCTCATCCCCAACAACCTCAAAAGATTGTTTGCCTCCTGATGGTTCTCCTAACTCAGGGGAATCAAGGTTGACCACTACATTCTCTAGCTGCATATCTGTGGCCATACCCTTCCTTTGCCTGCTACTTCTTCGTAAAGGAGTTTCCTCCTTCCTATTAGCAGTCTTTCACTTCTTTGAAGTACCTGAAGCTATAGGATCTACTTTCTTACCAGAGGTAACAGACTTCACTTTTTCCTCTCATTTACCAACAGGGGTATTAGTTGTATCGTCAGAAGGAGGAAAAATTTTCTCCTAGGCTTCTTCCTCCAAAATTTCTTGTTTTCCCTTATTCTAGGATGACCCAGATGTAGAAGCTTTAGGAGGAAACCTAGATTTTTTAGTCCTAGGCTTCCTTTCTAAAGACAAACCTGCTCCTAGTTCCTCAATGACTTAAAAAAACCCCTACTCTGTTTGGAGTCTTCTGCCAACTGTACTCCCTAATGGTCTTAGGGTTTCTTCTAATTTCCCTTCTAAGAATTCTTCCCATGTGACATTAGGGTAGTCTCACAATGCTCTCTCTACTATAAGCTTAATGAGACAATTATGGGAGACATTGTTAGGCTTACCTTCCTACACTACCGCAGCTCTTTTCTGCAGAATTTTGTAGAGGAAATTCAGCACGTTGATAGGTCTATTGTCATGCCTCAAACAACTCATAAATTTGAAATGTATTACATGTAGGTAGGCTTGTCGACCCTCATAGGTGAAATATTTGATCAAAAAAACTACACACTGCTTAAAGGCGTTTGGTAAAGACAATCTGTGGGTGCCTTGTTTCTTGTCAATCGTCGGCGGTGGGTTTGTTTGTAGAGTAAACTATGCTCTTGCGGTTATTAGGTCAAAATTCTTTGAAAACTCCTCACCTTCTTGTGGTAACCCCATTACTTCTGCTATAATTTCTTGTGAAAATGGTACCCTTAGTCCTTTAATAGTAGCTACCCTGTCACGGAGTGTGCTCAAGAATTGTAATGCTACCTCCTCATTCTGATTAGTGAGCTTCAGAATGTAATCCATCCATCCTCTGGCCTAGAATAATAGCCTACAATCTTGATTGTTTAATAGAACATCGTGAACCATGGGTTTAGAATGAATTAAATCACCACCCATGTCCATAGAGTTTCAAGGATACACACCACAAGAATGTACAAGCAATGCCGAGATGTTCTACAAGCTATATGAAGAAATTTGCAGAGAAGGTCAGAAAAACAAAGCTGTAGAAAAAAAATTGAAAGTTCTGGACTTCGAGATTTCAAATGCTAAATGGAGAAATGAATGCATATCTATCAAATCTTGAAAGATTTAACTATTCATGATTACTCAACAGACGTCTGTACGGACACCTTGGCTGGCTTATTTTTGTGAATTTAATCACTCATTTAGAGGCTGTCCAATCAAGGGTACAACATGTAATATTTGTGAAAAGTGTTTAAAAAGTTTGAAAAATATATCATACAATATGTGCATAGTTATATAGGACAAATCATAGATTTTCTCTCCCCCCAACTGAAGTACGCCAAGGGTCCCACCATGGCGCATATGATGAGAGTGAAGCTAATAAAAATGTATTAATGAATTAAATGCCAAGGAAAAGTACACATACCTAATGATGTAGCGGTGGCTCCATGAAATGAATGGAGTAATTGCCATCCAACATTGGGAAATTATGAGGTGGAAGGGTAGCATAAAAGAAAGAATGAATTGAATGTTTATTACAGAGAAAAGTACTTTCTGAAAGAAAGTAATTATTATGGGGTGATGCGACCATCTTTTAAAGTGAAGACTGAATATGAGTGAGAGGCTCACATTATTGTGCTACGGGAGGGTCGTGAACTATAGAGCTAGAAAACTACTATAGGAACTCAGGTTTGCCCTGTGGTTTATGGTACAACTTGAGTCACTGGCCATTAACCCGTAGCTTAAACCGAACAGGGTTAACGGTCAACAACTATACAACACCATTTGAAAGTACAACAATTATTTCATAGGGTCCTAACCAGTGAGTTTGGAACTTACCAGGGGTGTGTTGATATCTGGAGTCGTACAAGAGAGCCCAATCACCGATGGTAAATGTTTTATCTTTTATAAACTTTTCATGCCACTGCTTCCACTGTTGTTGCACCAACTTGGTGTTAGCTAAGGTAGATTTCCTCCATTCATCTAGACTATTCAAGGTGAGAACACATTCCTGTTGAGCTGTGGTGAGATCAAGATTGAGCTCCAATGTTGTCCGCAAGGTTTTATGTTCAAACTCGACTGGCATCATTGTCATTTTTCCATAGACTAGTCAGAATGGGGTGAATCCTATAGTAGACTTCCACGTAGTGCGGTAAGCCCACAGTGCTTTAGGAAGCCTAGCTGCCCAATCCTTCTTATGAACAGCCATGGTTTTGGTAAGAATGGCCTCCAATTAATGATTAGTGACCTCAACCTAACCATTGGCCTATGGATGGTAAGGAGAGGACTTGGCATGATGAATGTTGTATTCCTCCATCAAAGCAGCAATGAGGTTGGAAGTGAACTGCGCCCCTTGATCAGAGATAATTTCCCTTAGAACACCAAAGTGGGTAAAAATACTCTCATACAAGAACTTACCAACATTATTGTCTCTTGGATGTTTCATTGGTTTAGCTTTAGCCCATTTAGTATCATAATCTGTACAGACCAAAATGTAAGACTTACCTTGAGAAGAAGGGTCAATTGGGCCAACAAAATCAATGCCCCACTTATCAAAGGGTGTGACCACCACCTATGGCTGTAGGGGCATCTCATCAGTCTTAGTAGGCCTCCCCATTCGCTGGCACTGATCACATTTCTTGGTGTATTGAGTGGCATCTTTGTGGAGAGTCGGCCAATAATATCCTATAGTTATAATTTTGAAGGTCATCCTTTTGGCTTCAAAGTGGCCACCACATGGTTCATCATGACATGCCCAGAGGATGTCATAAGTCTCATCCTCATAAATGCATCATCTCATAACTTGGTCGGGGCCAGTGTAAAACATGAAACCAACAATCCAAGAAAATTTGAAACTTTTCTCAGCTAACAGCTAGCGTTCCTTGGAAGAAAAATGAACCAAAGTGTGACCAGTTGTGAGATAATTGGCAAGATGAGCGTACCATGGATTGTGTGCTTGCAATAGGAAAAAATGTTCATCTAGAAAACTATCATCGATGGCTGCAGGATCATCAAGAACATGCAAGTGAGAGAGAAAGTCACCTACATCATTGGCTTTCCTGGGCTTGTCGATGATTGTGATGTCAAATTCCTGCATGAGTAGTAACCAACGCGCCAATCTTCTTGAGATAGTTGGTTTGTTCATCAGGTACCAAATCATAGAATGGTCAATGTGGAAAAAAATCTGATAACCAGTAATATAATGCCTGAACTTGTTCAGAGCATAAATTACTACAAGAAGCTCTTTTTCGGTCATGGTATAGTTTAATTCAGCTCCTTGCAGATTCTTGTTGATAAAATAAATGGCATGCTCAATTGCATATTCTTGCTGGCCCAATACTGCCCCAATAGCATAATCTGAGGCATCAGTATGAATGTGGAATGGAAGACCCCAATTTGGTCCATGCAGTACGGGTGCAGTGGTTAGAACTTCCTTCAGTTGCAGGAAAGCCTTATCGCACTCAAAATTCCAAGTAAAATCAAAGTCCTTTTTTAACAGAGTATAGAGGGGAGCTACAATCTGGCTAAAATCCTTGATAAACCATCTATAATACCCAGCCTAGCCGAGGAAACTTTGAACATATTTATTCTTCTCTGGTGTGGTAAGAGTGTGGATGACTGAAATCTTGGTGGGGTCGACCTGGATGCCATGTGAAGAAATAAAATGTCCCAACATGACACCTTCTTCCATCATCATAAAGCACTTCTCATTGTTGAGCGAGAGATTGTAGTCCTGGCATCTTTGAAGGGACTCATCTAGATTGTCCTCGGCTTCATCAAATGTGTTCCCATAGGTAGTGAAGTCATCCATGTAGATTTCCATACAATTGGAAGATATGTCTGAAAAAATACTGATGACTACACGCTGAAAAGTGGTAGGGGCATTACATAGGATGAAAGCGAGGATAGAATATGCAAAAGTCCCCCAAGGATAGGTGAAGGTAGTTTTCTCCTGATCCTCGGGAGCTATTTGAATTTGGTTGTAACCACTTAACCCATCCAAGAAGGAAAAATACTTCTTTCCTGCTAGGTTGTCTAGGACTTGGTCAATAAATGGGAGTGGGAAATGGTCCTTTTTAGTGGTGGTATTGAGCTCCCTTTAATCCACACAAACATGCCATTTACCTCCTTTTTTTTGCACTATGATAAGAGGTGACACCCATTGGCTATCAGAAATTGGATAGATAAACCCGGCGTTAAGGATCTTTTGGAGCTCAGTTTTGACTATATCCCTTAGGATAGGGTTGACTCTTCTTTGTGGTTGCCTAACAGGTTTATAATATGGACTTGACTTATGTAGATTTGATGGGTACAAAGCATAGGATCTATCCCTTTCATGTTGGTGTAATCCCACGCAAAGGCCTATTGGTTGTCCTATAGTAGCTGTAGGATATCTTTTTGGTAGGGTAATGACAGGTTAGACCTGATATTCAATTCTTTGCTAGGGCTAATTTCCATTTTTATGACCTTATCCACCATGGCCAACTCAACAATTGGTGGTGAATTCAGTTCATGGGTTAGTAGGAGATGAAGACAACTAGAAGATAGTGAATATGGAGATGCATTTGGAGTGGTCAAAATATACTCTAAAACACAGTCCGATTGTGGACACATCTAGGAATCTATGCCATAGTTATTAGTGAGGATAGATGAAATTATCTCATCTTCTTCCCAAGAGGCTAGAAATGGCTCTCTTCCTATTACCATGAGCTACTGGATTGAGTTGGTTACGAGATCAAGTTCATCTAATTCTAGCCACATGGCATCCTTGTCCCGCAACATGGGTTGAGCAGGGGAGTAGAGTGTCAAGTTTTTGGTGTTGACACCATTAGAGATGGTCATCTTTCCTGACTGGCAAGCTATGAAGGCATCAGTAGTGGCCAACCATGGTCATCCTAAATTCAGAGGTTACCCACCCATATCAGATTTAGGGGAGAGAATCACAAAGTCTACAGGATATTCCCAGGAATGTAGGGTGACTATCACATCTTCAATTACCCCATCAGGTTTAACAGTGGAACTATCAGCCAATTGCAATATTGTTGGTGTGTCACAGAGACCGACAATGTTTAGATTGGATAGGACTTCTTTGGTCATGACATTTATAGATGCACCTAAATCCACTAAGGAATTTGGAAGTTGTATACCTTGGATGGTAACTGTAACCACATGACTTCCTAGATTGACATACTTGGCTATAGATAACTTGTCTAACATAAGATCAGAGAGCTGACCAATGACATGAATGGTTTTGGGATCCTTTTTCCTCCATCCTAGTTTTTTAATGCATGCCTTCTGAATAGCTTTAGTATAGGTAGGGACTTCCTTAATAGCATCGAGGAAAGGAATCTTTACCGTGATATGCTTCAATTGATCAAGCAAGTCTGCTATAGCATGGTTTACTATGGGTTCAGCTTGTTGAGATAATCTCTAAGGAAATGGAGGCTCTTTGGCTACAAGAGCTAACACATCTTCATGCTCAACAAGGAGCTCCTCTACTTCGGTTATGACAGGGGGTTGTGGTTAAGCAAGGGTAGTTCTTGACCTAAGATGAATGTCATGCAAGGCATAGCTCTACTGTTGAGCTAGTGGTTTGCTATTGGGATTGGGATTAGGTTGTGCGGGAAGCTATGGTGGTTTAGGAGGATTAGTAGCTGGTGTAGGAGGAGGGATGAGAGCTTGTTTCTATGGAGGAGGCATTATGAGTTGCTGATTGGGCTAATTAGACCATTGATGGGGTTGTTTCCACCCTTGCTAGGGCTATTGCCAGCCCTACTGAGGTTGTTTCCAACCTTGCTGAGGCTGGTACCAACCTTACTGGGGTTGTTTCCAACCCTACTGGGGTTGTTGCCAACCCTACTGGGGCTAGTTCCACCCCTGTTGAGGTTGTTGCCAATTATTATATCCTCTAAAATTATGGGGACCTGAATTTGGGAAACTCTGCCATGGATTATTATTGCTAGGAATTTAAAGAGGATCTTGAGGCATACCTGGTGATGGGGCCCATGGCCTATGTTGAGCGACATATAGTACCTCCCCATTCTCATCAATAGCTTTGAACTCTTTAGGCATTGGCTGGGAATCTACATTTGCAATGGTCTTGCATTTGCAGTTCCTCTTTTTCTCCCTGCAATGCAGGCAGTATTCTGCGAGCACTGCATCAGCATCCTCCTTCTTCTTGCACACTTGCATGGTATCCAGCTAAGTAGCAACATCATTAATGATGTCCTGCTTGAAGTCTGATATGAGATTAGAAAGTTCTATCTTGGATACCCCAGAGCCAGCAGACTTGTGTGGTAGGTCTCAGATTCCTCTACCCTTCTTGATAGTGGCCCAGGAGTAGTTCAAGAAGATATTTTTGATATCATCCCAATTTTTTTGTGTAACATCACCTCCATCCATCAGTTCTAGACCTTCAATGCTTCCTTTATTGACACCTTTAATTAAAAAAAATTTCTGAGAGTCCTCCTTCAGTTGATGCTGAGTGTTATGCTATAGGTTGTACATGAACCTTGAAACATAATCTTCCAGGGTTTCATCCTCTTTCTGGGTCATCCTGAAGATATCATCACCTTTCAAATCTCGCCCTCAAAAATATTATTTGTATTTATAAAGAAACATGTTGCTCATGGAAATCCAATCTGCTACGATGTTATCACCAAGGCCCATGAACCATCACAGTGCAGCTTCCTTCAGAGTGGATGGAAACAACTTGAGCTTATGTGCATCAGTTTTATAGTTGTAGCTCCTAAAAAGGATGTCAAACTCAAATAGGAAAGCTTCAAGGTCTTTGGTGATGAGGCCATAGAACTTGGGCAAGGCTGCAGAGGGTATGTTCTTCAAATTCTTATTTCCTTGCTGAGGCAGAATTAGAAAGGGAAAGGTTGGTTGAGCCATCCTTGGAGGAATCCCTAGTGGCTGTAAGAGATCATCTGGTTTAGAAAATAGTTCATCTAATTGCAAGGATTTGTTAGATGATAGTAAATGATCAAATGCATCAGCAAATATGTTTTGAAATGGTTCTTCAACTTCTATGGGTGCAACTTGGGGTCCCTCAAGGTCAGAATGTAATAGACTAAATGGGTTGGCCTGATGATCTTGAGGAAGAAAACACCCAAGATGATCTCTTCTTCTATGCATAAAAAGAAATGCTTAAGCTAGGCCTATAATGACTCTAGGCTAGATTAGATTGACACCATCCCCGACAGTGGTGCCAAAAATGATGGCTCTATATAATACCTCTTATAGTTAAGGATTATGCATCCTTTCTACTAGAAACAATACATTGAACTCATTGAATTGTTGAATAGGGGCATAAAATTGAAATGGTGACAGCAAAGTATATGCTCTAATCTGTTTTAAAAGCCATCATTAAAGTAAATAGAAAATTCTTGCAAGGAACTAAACTAGGAAATGAAATACCAACAGTGTAATCTAAAGATGAAGTGACTTGCTGAAATAGTAAGTTTAATCCTATGCTGCAGGAATGATAAAATAACTAACTACGTTTGGTGCAGGAACAACTACTGGTGCTGTTATTAGTGGCTGCAGGAGAAACAGAGTCCTACTTCCTTCAAATAACTTGCAACCTACTTACTAAAATAACTATGAATTAGATTCACCTCCCGTGTGGGCCCCCACGAAAGTGTGAATAAACAAGATCTCAGATACTAGAAGTTGAAGCTCTCATAATTTATTCATAAAACATGGATTACAGAAGATATAGAAAATAAGACTGTATATCTCTTTTTGAATTACAACAGAGTAATGTAATAACAATTTTCTATCTATCGACTAACTACTGGAAATAAAACTTCCAACTTTCTTTAACAATAACTTGAAACAAACTCCTTTTGACTAGGACTTCCCCAACACTAGGGATATGGTAGTCATCAAGAACATGACCAACAACTTAAACTGAAGGAACAAACTACATTTATACATTCATGAATCTAGGAACATGCTACTGCTAGATTGACTCCATCGTGACCGCTTCAGCTGTGATTTATTCACAACAGGACTCTTTCTCACCTGCGGTAGTAGAACCACTATGAGCTCTGCAACAGTTGGTCCTTTCAAAGCGTTACTTTTTTCCTCTTATTTTGACTCCTTCCTTATTCATGGATCGATTTCCTCTGCAAAAGGGTTAGCACATGCACATATCCAAGACAAAGAATTCATAACAAGTTTATTTACTACCTCGCTCTTCATCATATGGCCACAGGAAAGCCACCCAACTTTAGGTAAGAAAGAAAGGTATCAGATTTAATTCCATATATCCATACAACACATAGATAGTATATTATAAAAAATTTCAAAAACATTTCACATACATCTACATACACCCATAGATATAACAGTTCTAAGATATTTAAATAGTCTTGGACAATATCATGAAAACATATAAAGTCTTTCAAAAGTAGTCATAAAACATATGAAAACATAGAACTATCAAACCCTATCTTTGCCTTATCAAACCTTCTACCCAACTTCATCTTGATGGATAAAATATCAAGACCCCTTCTTAGGTCTTGCACACACACCTTCATAAACTTCCTTACTACAGCTTTGATGGATAATAACCCTGCAACCAAAACAAGTACACAAACCACAAACAACCAACCCAGATCTTTTGCTGGGCTTTGATACCAATTGATGCATTTCCTCCTGCATAAAAATATCAACCCTATGATCTTGATGATCCAATCTTCATTTTATCATTCAAATAATTGAATAGAGGCATATCTTTCACAAGATCAATCAACAACAAAATGTTTCCTTGGTTCTTTTAACAAACAACTTCAAAACTGTCACACGTATCTATCCTGCAATCATTTATTCATAAATTTTGAACCATATATCATATTGAAAATCCATTTTATGGACCTCTAGATAATTAGGTTTTTGAAAATATATCCCAAACTTAGTCAAATAGAATCTTTCAATAAAAATTTATGATCTTTGTACCAAGACCCATTTTCCTATCATAAAATAGAAACACTTCTCTCCAAATCCATCCAGGGTATCACATATTATTCACAAAAAAAATCCATTTTTAATAAGAACAAATACATTTAAAACCTATATGAATCTAGTTTACAAAAATTTAAGAAACATATTTTTCCCATTGTTAAATCATGAGATAATCAGAAATCATTGACTATCACTCTATTGCAAATTGTTTAAAACCAGTTCTTACCAATAACACTCCAAATTTTGTAAATATTCATCAAAATAACTAAGACTAAATGGAAATGAAATCTTATTCATAGATCTTTCCAATGAATGAAAATATAACTTTATATTCATCCATATGTGTCCAAACCAAATAGTACAACATGACTATTCTCAGGATTCCTGGAAACTGCAAACAATAACCTTTCCCAAAACGTGCATAACTTATTCATTTGTTAATGAAATTGAACCAAAAAAAAAGTATGAGAAGGATAATTAATTATAATTTAAATAAATTATAAATATACAAGGTTTCCAATCTGTACATGGCTGTACATGTCTTTACAAGGCATGGAAACAAAAACCTAACAGAAAACACCAATCAAAATGCAAGTTTAAAACAAACCAATTTGTTCCCAAAATTTTCTCTTCCTTCTCTATTCTTCCAATAATGATTTGGTTTGATCAATACAAAATATTTATACATATTTTGGTAGTTATAAACTACCCAACCACCCTTATAACCTTTCATATTCTCTTTTACAACTTTA
>MU228412.1:3973170-3997596 GCA_018584345.1 Thuja plicata | reverse complement strand
TGACCTTTTGACCAAACTAGGTTCTAAATGGACAACTATGAAAAACCTTTACAAAAATGGCTCATTAGCCTTACATTATGATTCAATGGACTCACAATAACATGAATACATAATGGATGATTACATTGAAAATGTTCATTATCCTACTGGTGTATATCCGTGTGCCCAGGTGCTCCTACACCACATGGACTCCCACTTAGTATTGTTTCAGACAGGGACAACAAATTCATGAGCCATTTTTGGAAGACCTTATGGAAAAAGATGGGCACTAACTTGTCTTTTGGATCTGCATATCATCCACAGATAGACAAAAAAACAAAGGTGGTCAATAGGAGGCTTGGTAACTTACTGTGATGCCTCACAAAAGATTATGGTCAAGCATGGGACCAACTCATTAGACAAGCTGAATATGTATATAATGATATAGTGAATAGATCAACTGGTAAGAGTCATTTTGAAATTGTTTATGGCTTTCACCCAACAAGAATTTTTGAGCTTAGTGAATTGAAGGATGGAATGCATGGTAGTGGACACGCTGATCAATTTTCTCATTCAATGAGAGAAGTACATGAAAGTGAGAGAAAGATTTTGATTGAGAATGCTGAAAAGGTAAAGCAAAAGGTGGATGCAACAAAGAGGGATTTTCAGTTTCATATTGGAGAATTTGTGATGGTATACTTGAACAAACATAGGCTACAAAAAGGTATTCCTCACAAGCTACAGATGAAGAGGCTAGGTCCATGTAAGATACTTGCAAAGTATGGAAACAATGCATACAAGGTGGAGCTTCCTGAAGACATTGGGTTGTCACTAGTTTTCAACATTACACATTTGATATCATACAAAGGACCAATTCAAGATGCTGATAAAAACCTTCAAGAGGTAATACAAGAGGTAAAAGATTTGAAATTAACCCCTACTCCATCTATGACAGCTGAAAAGATACTAGACTCAAGGGTGTACAAGAAGACTAGGAACAAAGACTATATGGAGCACCTTGTCAAATGGCATGGCAAAGAAGATGGTGATGCAACTTGGATTAGAGAAATAGACTTCAAGAGGTTGGACATTGATCCAAACATTCTCAACCCAAGGATGGATTAACCTTTCTTTTGTCTGGGGGACTATGGTGCAGGAGCACACCTAACTCAAACCCTTAGCTCTTTATTTATGGCATGTACTGACTCTAGCCAAGTCAGGAGAGTTTGTGTGGACCTTAGAAGGTCTTTTGTTTTTCCCTAAGATGGATATGAATATGTCAATCCATGTCTAGATAGGTTTCTTAGTTGGTTTTCTTTAGTTGTGTGTGTGTGAGGTAGTTGGTAAGCCTTTGGAAATCCAACCAAGGCATATGGAACTTTTGGTAAGCTGCTAAGTATGACTGGCACTCATTGTTCTTTGGCACTTGGTAAATACCATCAGTGAACACTATCTCCTAACACCATCGACTAACACTATTTTCTTACACCGTCGATGAACACTGTCTGCTAAAACTGTTTGCTAACACTGTTGGTGAACACTGTCTGATAACACCATCGGTGAACACTGTCTGCTAACACCGTCGATTATCACTATTTGCTAACACCGTCAGTGAATAATATCTGCTAACACCATTAGTTATCACTATTTTCTAACACCGTCAGTTATCATTGGCACTGATTTAGACTGGTGGTTAGTTTTCCATTATTGTTGGTTGGTAAAGTCAGTCGTAACGGCCCGTGAGAAGCGAATCTTATCTTTTATGGACAGTATGGTCAGTTGTAACGGTTCCTAAAGAGATGCTTGCAAATGTGTGGGTAGTTAGGGTCATTTGAATGAGAGGATGGTTATTAATAACATCCCAACCCTTCATTTTAGAGATATAGAGAGTAGAGACTAAAAGAGAAGAGAAGCTACATGAAATCACAGAGTTGCAGATTATTGTACTATTTTGTTTTGTTTCCAAAAATGAGAAGTTGTAGTTAGTGTGTTTAGTGGCTATCAAACTTCTTTGTTCATTTTGCATGCAAGGAGATTAGTTACTTTATTTTTTATTTTGTAAGTTCTTATTTCTTCACCCGTTCTAGGTTGTAAGCAGTAATGGCCCCTCGAGATTTCTGTATCCATGGTGAGAGTCACGTGTTGGGATGGAACTCGAGAGGAGCCCTTGTATATAGTTTCCTTTTTATTTTCTATAGGAGAAGATACAACAACAAGCCTGGATATCTTACCCTAGGCGAGCTTGGTAATAGGCAGGTGAGGGAAGAGAATGAGGACAATGTTCTGAAAACATTGGTTGAATGAATCTATTTGTGTAGGTTCAGCAAGAAGAAGATGAAAAGCACCTCGATGGGGACTGATTCTTGAAGAGGAGGTAAAGTTGAGAGTAACTTACCTCAGTTTAGGGTTGTGAATACCCTAAGAGATCTAGGAGAAATGTCTTAGAATAGAGCCAAGCTAGTTCTGTAGTAGCAACAAGACCCTGTCCACATCACTTAGATGTCTTAAACAAATTTATCACTTTTGCTTGGTTAACATAGATATTCTACTATCACTCGGTTAACATAGAGAATCTTAACATATTAACTATGATTATCCTTTGGTAATTAATTTCAAAAACATAAACCATAAAGAAAATCAAATTTACACAGATAACACCAAGATTTAACATGGAAACCCAATATGGGAAAAACCACCAATTGCAACTAGTCATTGTTTTTCACTCTTCTGAAGTGAGCCTTGTTAGGAGCCAACCCTGTTAAAGGTTGAAATATTATATTTTTAGGTGTGATCCTATTAGAGGATTTAATCACCCTATAAGGAGTGGCCTTGTTAGAGGTCTTCTAACACTTCATTGCAAAAATGTCACCTTGTGAGATTATTTATAAAAGATAGTTAAGTGGACTCTATTAAGAGATTTTGATCAATGCTACAATTGTTAGAAACTAAAAATGGATTGACTTGTTTTGATAAGCAATTGTCTTTTGTGTTTTAGATCTCTGTTCTAGATTTAATTACTTGATCCTCACTGATCAGATATTTTGTTGCAGTTCTCTATGTTCTGTCCTTAATCAGAATCCCATTTGATTTCCCCTTCAATCTTCGTGTCATAAACACATATCTTCCTCACACACTTTAAATCCAAACTTGAGCTTATATATATGATAAGCCTTGTCAAGTCAGCCTTAATATTCTTTCAAATAAATATTAAAACTCTTGTTTGTTGGCTACATATAACCAATTATCCATAAAGTATAAACTATTGTTAGTCAACTAACACTAATTGTTTAACTTGGTCAACACTGAAATCCTTCAATGCCCGGCCAACACTATAATGCCCAAGTGAAATCGGTTAGAAATTAAAATCACTTTTGTCCTCTTCAATGCCTGGGAGTACTTTGCATGAACTAACTATGCTTAGATAGGATTAGACATTTGTGTGAACATCACCATACTTGTGTAAACATCAATGACAATACACAATTGAATAATTGTCATCAACAATCTCCCTCTTTGGCATTGATGGCAACACAACATGTCATAATACAAATAATTATAAAGCAACAGACATAAGAATGAAATTTTATTAATTTCCTTAGCTTCATTTTGATTCTCATCCAAAAACTCCCTTTGTCTTCACAATCACTGAAATACTTATTTCTCCCTCTTACATTAATATTTGTTTTTGATACAGTTCTCCCTCTATCATCAATCTCTTCATCACTAATCTTTATGACATATAGTAATCTCTCCCTCTTTGAAAACCAATGCCAAAGACACCAACGGATATATATCCAATGAAGTTGTAATGTACCTATTTTTACTGATTCATATGCAATAAGCTCTAAATACCTACATCAACATGTTAAGTCTGTTCTATAGCTTGGTTAGGGGAATTACCCCTAGCTTTCCTCTAAGAAAGAAAAAAAATCCTTAGGTAATGGTTTTGTGAATATGTTTGCAATTTTTTCTTTAGTATTCACATATTCCAATCTTATTTCCTTGACCTAAACCAATTCTCTCTAGAAATGATACTCTATTACAATATGTTTAGTCTTAGTATGTATCACAGGGTTCTTTGAGACATTAATACCAATGGTTTTGTTACAGTAGATAATGATTGGTTCTGTTATTTCCACTTCATACCTGACAATAGTTGTTTGAACTATATGATATTTGAACAGTTTACTGGTGTGACAACATACTCTACTTCTATTGTAGATTGAGAAATGTAGTTTTTTTTCTTTCTTGTCCAGGAGACTAACCTCTTTCCAAGAAATAATGCTCCACTACTTGTTCTCTTTCTCTCATAAACACTTCCAGCCCAATCAACACCAATAAAATTCTTCAAATCAAAGTTTCCTCCTTTCTTATACCATAATCCATAATCTTTAGTACCCTTAAGATATCTCAAAATCATTTTGATAGGCATCAAATTATTCTCTCTACTATTAGCTGAAAACCTTGCAACAATACCAACCACTAATGCAATATCAGGTCTGTTGTGAACAATATATTGAAGTTTACCAATCATGGATCTATAGGTAGTCTAGTTTACTTCCTTTGAGTCATCATCCCTAGACAAATTATATCCAGTAGGCATACATGTTCCAACTGGTCTGGAGTCTTCCATCCCAAATATCTTCAGTATCTCTTTGATGTATTTAGACTAGGTAATGTAGATACCAACCTTCATTTGATTCACCAAACATAGACATTTCAAATTCCTCTCTCATAGCTTTGGAGAATGCTTTCCATAAGTCGTCATATCCAGTAAACAATATATCATCAATAAATATTTCTGCTAATAGTATCTTTTTTGGGGGTCCTTCTTTGATATAAAAGCTACTATTGTCATTAGTTCTCTGAAATTCAATGCTTATCAAGTAGCCATGCAGTCTTTCATACTAGGCTCTAGGACCTTGCTTCAGTCCATACAATGCTTTTTGTAGTTTGCAAACCATATTCATTTTGTTAGGATCTACAAAACCTTCAGGTTGCTCAATATAGACTTCTTCTTCAAGAATTTCATTCAGGAATGCAAATTTTACATCCATTTGATATACCTTGTATCCTTTATGTACAACATATGTTAGAAGATTTCTAAATCCTTCAAGTCTTGCAATAGGAGAAAAGGTCTCTCTATAATCAATACCCTCTTCTTGAGCATATCCTTTACATACTAATCTTGCATTATTTCTGGAAACTTCTCCTTTTTCATTCATCTTATTTTTGAAAGCCCACTTAGTACCAACCACATTCTTATCTTTTGGTCGAGCTACAAGAGTCCATGTTTTATTCCTTTCTATTTGCTCAATTTCTTCATTCATTTCTTCGATCCATGTTTCATCATTCAATGCATCTTTAGTAGTTCTAGGTTCAATTTCACTAAGAAAACATGTACCTTTAATTTTGTTCCTTGTCATTACACCTTATGTTGGATGTCCAATTATTTGTTCAGGTGCATAATTCCTTCTAACATATTTGGTAAGTACATGATCCTTCCTTCTTGATTCTAGGCTCATTCCACTTGGTTCACCATGCTCAAAATTTATGTTCTATTCTTTTGTCGTATACTCGGTTTCCATTATCTGATACTTGGGCGCCTCTATTTGAGACTCAGGTGCCTCTCTCTACAACTCAATTCCCTCTATTTGTAAGTTTTTTTTATTTAGTGTGTGACTCAATTTCCTCTACCAATAGCTTTGGTTGCACAGGTTGCAACTTAGGTTGAACTGTTTGTGTTTGTGAAGATGAATTCAATGGTTGATAGGGATGTTGTCCAAACACCAATACTTGTGTCTTAGGTATATTATTAGGTTCATAATATACAAATTTTCTATAATTTGAAGGCTCTTTACTTCTCTATTTTTCACCTCTTCCTACAAACTCATCAATCCTTACATGGACACTTTCTATGACTTTATGAGTAGAAAGATTCAAACATTTATATGCTTTACTTTTATAGGAGTAGCCAAAGAATATACCTTCATCACCTTTTACATAAAATTTTCCATTTATTTCTTCTTTCAAGATGTAACATTCACTTCCAAATACTTTGAAATAACAAACATTAGGTTTATATCCATACCATAATTCAAAAGGTGTCTTTGTTAGTAATAACTGAGAGGGGGGGGTGAATCAGTGGCCTCAAAAAATTATCCTTCAAACATTAACCACCATTCAATTAAACCTCATATTATTAACTCCCTACAAGATGCATGCCATGAAATACCTATAATAAATATATGTATGTCGTTTTTCTTGTCTGACCTTATTCTCCTTGATTACCGATAAGTAGTATAACTATTTACCGAAACTCGGTAAATAAACAGAGTATACCAATCAACGCAGTGTTAACTATGTCAGATACAAAACAATAAAAAAATGAATCATATACACATAACACATGAATTTTTAACGTGGAAACCCTGTTAAGGGAAAAACCACTGGGACCGGTACCCCAAATTTTCACTCTTCTGAAGTGAGCCCTGTTAGGAGCCAACCTTGTTAAAGGTTACAAACACACTATTAAGTGCAACCTTGTTAGATGATTTTATACATAGAGGTTGTCACTTAGTATCAGGCATCTATTGCTACCATCCTTGAATCAATCTCCTTCTTAGACTATCAATATGTATCAGGAAAATCCAGTGCTACTTTCATGAATCAACCTTTTTGGCACACCTTGGGATGTACCTCAATATATAGAAGATTGTAAAGTCCTACTCTATTAGGAGACTTGATGCTTCAATGGTTAAACTGAAAAAATATGTCCTATTTCTAATACAACTTGTAATTGCAGATTTTCAAATCTATTTAAGTACATTACCTATCTGATCAATGTATTAATTCAATTCTTTGTGCTCCACACTTTCTTCTTTGTGATGTTGTGCTTCACTATTCCTTAGTGTCTATAGAATTATTTAGCTCTCCTTTAGCTTGATTTATTAGGACTATATGAAGTTCTTCTTCATTAGTTTCTCTTCACCATCCTCTTTTCATTCACTCCCCTTAATCCATTTTCCATGAATGTATTACAAAAATGAATTAAGCTTGTCTCTTATATAGACATGATATTCAGTGTTTCTTGATTCTTGGCGTGAAAAAAAATCCATCCAATTTTATTTAAAGCATAACAACTGATTTATCTCATAGTTATCTTCTTGCCAACTGTACAAATCTTCTTTAAATCAATTACTTAACCCTGGTCAAATAAAACAAAGAAAACAACTAGTTAAGTCTATCTTTAGATCTTGCCAGCTATATATTTTGTTGTTTTCTGAACTCTCTATTCTATCGGTCAATTCTTTAGTTAGTTGTTGGTGAAAACTGACAGTTCCATCAGTGTGACTACAGTTAGCTTCAAAATCTCCATCTATCGGGCATCATTAGATTTTTACTTGTCGGGCAACTTTGTCTTTAGCTCATCGGGAATCCTCTAGTTTTGCTTCATCGGGAAACACTGTCTTTTGCTCGTTGGGTATCACTTTGACTTTTCTACTTTGCCTTTACCGATGGTGTGCACTCCGTTGGTGTTATATGTCAGTTAGTGAATACTTGAAATTTATTTATTGCTGAAAGAATAACCTTTGTTATATTGATTCTTTGAAGTCTTTGGCATGACCGTACAAATGATATCAAGCTAACATCAATGAAAATACAAACCATTAACTATTTTAATGCTTTTCATTATCTTCAACTTAACATTATCAAACATTCAATCAGTTACATGTCATCAATCTCTCCCTTTGGCATTGATGGCAACATACTATATTATCACACTATACTATTTGTAATACAATATGAAATACAATAGTTTAGATTCATCAAACTACCAATCGTTTGTTTGATAACTAATAAATGTATGATCTCTAGTAAGCTCTATTTAAGCTTAGATTGTATTCTTGCAACTCTTTTTTTTCTGATCTGTTGAGTCCTCTTCTTGTAAAAATTTCTCTCCTGTGACTGTTCTTCTCTCTTTTGTGATGTCTTTTTATCTTTTCAGCAACTCTCCCTTTGTGTAATCTTTTATACAGCTTTCTCTCCCTATTGGAGTAATATAATAATGGATAATCTTTCTCCCTTTTTGAGAAGAATGTGATAGTATGGATAATCTCTCTCCCTTTGACAACAATTCCAAACAAATATCTGACATTCATGTCAAGAAATTATTTTTTTCTCCTATCCATAATATATTCCTTGAATTTCCTTTATCCATCAGCAATATAACAATATGTTCTGGTGGTCAGTTTTGGTATATACTTGTCTATATATAGATTTATCTTTGAAATTCATCTTTTTTCTTGCATCAACATGATTGATATTCTGATAATATGTAGGCTAATGCAGCCTTCAGTCATATTACTGACTGGTAGACAAGGGTTTGACCCCTAGTCTCTTTCTCAAGTACTCAAATATATCTTTGGGCAGTGGCTTTGTGAAGATATCAGCCAATTGTTATTTTGATTGCACATACTCAAGTATCACCTCCTTTTCTTGAACTTTTTCTCTCAAATAATGATACTTGATGGCAATGTGTTTAGTCTTGGAAGGCATGACTAGATTCTTGGAAAATTTTATTGCATTTGTGTTATCACAATAAATAATTACTGGTTATAAGATCTTCATAATCATACCTTCCAGTAACTATTTGATCCATGCAATATTTGAGAAATTTGTAGTAGAAACAACATATTTTGCTCCTGTAGTAGACTGAGAGATGCATCCTTGCTTCTTGCTAATCCATGTGACAAGTTTGTCACCCATAGAGAATGCTCCTCTAGTTGTTCTCTTCCATTCATCAAGATTTCCAACCCAATCAACATCGGTAAACACCTTAAGTTCAAATTTGCCTTCTCTTCTATACCATAAGCCAAATTCCTTAGTTTTCTTTAGATATATTAGAATTATTTACACAACAGTCATATGTGATTCCCTGGGGTTAGCAGCAAATCTAGCAACAATTCCTACTGCATGTGCAATATCTAGTCTAGTGTGTAGAACATACATGATTTTTCCAATCATTGATCTATACAAAGTCTGATTTACCTCTGTTGTCTTTTCATCCTTTTTTAACTTACATCTAGTAGCCATTGGTGTTGCAACTAGTTTGGAATCTTCCATTTTGAATATTTTCAGGACCTCTTTGATGTATTTGGACTGTGTAATGAAAATACCTTCACTTTGTTGAATGATCAGTAGACCAAGAAATAACTTGATCTATCCAAACATATACATCTCAAAATATTTTCTCATCTCATTATAAAATGATTTGCATAGCACATCATTGCCTCCAAATATGATTTCATCAACAAATATTTCAGCAATCAAAGTGTTAGCATCTGTATCTTCCTTTAAATAAAGATTACAGTTTTCACTAGTCCTTACAAATCTAATACTTATAAGATAGAAATGAATTCATTCATACCAGGCTCTAGGATATTTTTTAAATCCATAGAAGGATTTTTGAAGTCTACATACCATGTTTCTTTTGTCTTGATTGACAAACTGTTTTGGTTGCTCAATGTATACCTCTTCTTCAAGTATTCCATTTACCAATGCTGACTTGACATCCATTTGATATACTTTGAATCCTTTGAATGCAGCATAAGCAAGCAATATTCTTACTCCTTATATCCTAGAAATAGGTGCAAAGGTGTATCCATAGTCTATACCTTCTTCTTGTGCATACCCCTTGCATACTAGTCTTTCTTTGTTTCTTGTGAATTTTCCATTCTCATTCAGCTTATTCCTGAATATCCATTTTGTACCAATGGCATTCTTGTTATTTGGTCTTGGCACAAGTGACCATGTCTTATTCTTCTCAATCTATTCAATCTCATCATTCATAGCACTTATCCATTCTTCATTATCTAGTGCATCATTTATAGATTTTATCTCAAACTCACAAATTAAACAATTTGAGTTTAAAGACTTACTTCTTGTTCTTGTACTAGCTTTCTTATCTCCTATGATATGGATCTCTGGATGGTTCCTTGTTACATATCTTACAAGTACATGTATAACTCTTTGTGTATCAGCTTGATCATTATTTTGATCTTCATTATGTTCTTCATCACCTTGCACATTATTCTGATTATTATCCTGACCATTGGTAACAATAGTCTGACCGTTGGTTGCAACATTCTGTTGTTCTAGAATTAAGTACTATTACTTGGGTAGAGTTTTGAGTTCTTTATAGTATACAAACTTGTTGTAGTCCTCTGTTTCTTTCAATGTTCTTTCCAACTCATTCTTTTCTGCAAATTCATCTATCTTTACATTTGCACTTTCAACAATTTTGTTAGAAGCCTTGATGAGACATTTATAATCTTTCCTCTTGGTGGAGTACCCTAGAAAAAAACCTTCATCACTCTTGGCATCAAGATTTCCATTTGTATTATCCTTTAAGACATAACATTGACTGCCAAAGATTTTGAAGTAACTTACATTGGGTGTTTTACCATACCATAGCTCATAAGGTGTATTCTTTGTGTCCTTCTTCAATTGTACTCTGTTAAGTGTGTAGACAATAGTACTGACAGCTTCCCTCTAGAATATTTGGGTGATGCCTTTCTCTATCATCAGTATTCTAGCACAATCAACTATTGATCTATTCCTTCTCTCAGTAATACCATTTTGTTGTGGTGTTCTTGGTGCAAAACCCTGTCTTTTTATACCATGCTCATTACATAAATTCATGAATTCATCTGATATAAATTCTCCTCCTCTATCTGATCTCAAACATTTCAGATCATTACCACTTTGTTTCTCTACCATAGTCTTATACCATTAAAACATCTTGAATGCTTCAGATTTATCTTTAAGAAATGTGATTGTCATCATTCTAGAGTAATCATCAACAAAGAGAATAAAATATCTATCTCCATAATAAATCTTTGTCCTCATTGGTCCACATAAATCAGTATGGCCTAATTCTAGAATTTCATCAGATGTATGGGTTTTTCTTTTGAAACTAGACTTAGTCATTTTACCTTTTTGATCATTCTTGCACATGATGTTGTCTGGTTTGTCATCGTCAACAAGCTTCTTACATTTCTCCTTCTGCTTATTTTCATCATGTTGTCAAAATTAACATGAAACAATCTTTTGTGCCACAACCATATGTCTTTGTTTCTATTTATTAAGCAATTGGTGATAGTATCATTCAGATAGACTAAGTTACCTTTAGTCTGTTCACCGGTACCAATCAATTTTCCTGATTCATTGAAGATCTCTTCCTTATTCTCAAATGATACTTTGTGTCCTAAATTATTCAGTTGAGAAAGACTCAAAAGATTATAATTCATTCCTTTTACCCAATAAGAATTTTCACATTTAATCAGGTTATTCAGCATTATTGTTCCTTTACCTTCAACTAGACAAGGTGTATCATTACCCATTCTTACTGTACCACCATTATAATACTCAAAAGCGTTAAACTTTTCTTTGTCACCAGTCATGTGGTGAGTGCAGCCACTATCTATAATCCAAATTTCATTCTTGCTAACCTTAGATATGAGTGCAGTTTCTACATACCTTTCATATTCATCTGAATCATCCTTCACAGCTACAAATACCATCTTGATGTCTTCATCAGGTTCAGTGTCAGTATCTTCATCTTTGCAAGTAGCTAGGTAACTAGCCTTCTTGTCTTTGTCCTTGTAGCCTCGGGTATCTCTTCTTTCTGATTGTTAGTAACCTCTATAGAATTTGTTATCACCTCTGTCAAATTTCTTCTCAAAAGATCTGTCATTACTTTTGTCATCTTTTCTTTTTTTAGGACATCTTGCAGCAAACTATCCAATCTCTTTACAATTAAAACATACAACTAGTAACTTTCCTTTGTATTTATCTTTGCCTCTCTACATTCTTCTTTCTATAAGTGCTTCTATTTCATCTAGATCTTCTTCTTCACTTTCACTTTCACTTTCTCTTCTAGATGTGTGTCTATGACTTGATTTTCTTATTCTCATGGAAGACCTAAATGCAGACTCTAAGTTTGGTAAGATACTATTATCAAAGTTATTCATCTCAAATGAAATTAGTCTACCAATTAAAATATCAAGAGTAACTGTATTGTTTGCTACTACTCTCATCTCTTGAATGGAAGAAACTCTATTAGTATATATAGGCAGTAAGGTTCATGATATTTTAGTTACCACTATCTCCTCTTCAAGTGTACCTCCAACTTCTCATATAGAATTGACTACATCTTGTTAGAATACTTCAGAGATAACTGAGAGGGAGGGTGAATTAGTTATCAACAACTTTAAATCTTTTGTACTTATTAATCTAGATTGATATAAATTAAATGCACATTCAGATAACACATTGCACAACACATCAATTTGGTTACAGGGAAACCAAATGGTAAAAACCTCGGTGGGAATTAGTACCCACAAAGAACTATATTGTTTGTAGTAATCCTTGTTAAAAGATATTTCAACCATGTTAGGAGTTGTACAATACAATGCAGTAGTATAGTTACCTGGTTAAGGGTCTGACCTTGTTAGGAATCTTTTATAATAACCCTGTTAGGGGTGGAGGACTCACTATCCAAGTGGTGAAGGCTACAACCTTTTGGTTATTTGATACACACTATATCAACAAGGTCAACTGTTGTTTGTTACACTACTTGTCTAATCAGTTCCTTTTGTGTGCTAATGCTTTAACCTCTTGTAAAGAACTATAACAATCTTATCTATATTCTGATAGCTTCAACTTCAATATCTATAGTATCAACATATGATAAATATAGCTATGTTGCTTTAACACTCTACTATGCTTTTCTAATCTCTGGCTTTCGCAACTCTTCTTATCACAAATGACCTTCTATAAGTACATACTCAAAGTATGAGATCATGGGACCTGTTAGACAACTCTTCATAACATTTTTTTTGGCTCTACTAAGTGTGCAAACATAATTACAATCGCACAAGTATAAATTGAATAGACACGTCGCTTTACTAAGTCGGCTTCACCAAATTGACCATAACATTGCAATCTTCTTGAAACATGTTTGGCATGTTTAGATTAATATCAACAACTCATAACTCATCATGAATATACACATGCATATCCTGAAGATAGGCACAACTCAATTAACACGTTACATATGTCAGCCTTAAACTGTTATTCCTCTAGAACTGTAACCGTCAATAATAGAATTACATATCTTTACTGAAACATCATATCTAAGTCTGCATATATGAACATAGCATAGTAAACATGTCAACAACATGTATCTATCCATGCTTGTCTGCATGTCATCATATGGATAAGTACATATAGAAGTATTGTTGTGTATTATATGTTGTCATTAATGACAAACATACAATCAATCAACTGTTCAGGATCAAATGTCCAACAATCTCCCCCTTTGGCATTGATGGCAACATATGATAAAAACAACTTTTGTTCATGGTGTCTTCTTTCTTTTACAATCTTCTCAATATCCTCATCAAAGATTCATCTACACTGCTGTAGTTACATAGACTATGTATACTCCCCCAGAGTATAAGCTCCTTGTATGTGTTCCTTTTTTTTCTCTTTGTTTGTGCTCTTTGTTTTTAGTACATAGTCCCCCATTGACATCAATCGCAAAGGGCATCATAAACCATTATGCACAAGTACTACTCTAGAAGTAGAGTAGTCAACCATTCATCAGTCACACGGGACTGATGTACTTGCTATTTTATTTAATCAAACTTAGGAGAGGGAATTACTCCCAACTTCTCTCTTAGATACTCAAAAGTATCCTTTTCTAAAGGCTTCGTTAAAATGTTTGCTAGCTAATCTTTTGTGCTTACAAAGTCCAATGTCACTTCCTTGACTGCAACTTTTTCTCTGAGAAAATGGTACTTGATCTCTATGTGTTTTATCTTTGCGTGCATTGCAGGGTTCTTAGACATGTTAATAGTACTGGTGTTATCACAATGAATAACAATAGGATAGTCAACCTAATTACCAAATTCTTTAACCATCTATTTGATCCAAACAATTGTTGTACAGTTTAGTGCTGTTGCAACATATTTTTCTTTTGTCGTTGACTGAGAAATACAATTTTGCTTCTTGCTTGTCCAAGATACCAACCTTTCTCCAAGAAATAATACTCCTCCTGAAGTGCTCTTTCTGTCATCAATACAACCTGCGCAATCTACATCAATATACACAAGAAGTTGTGTATTCTCTGATTTAGGATACCATAAACCATAGTCTATAGTTCCCTTAAGATATTTGAATATCCTCTTGACTTCCATTAAGTGATTATGCTTGGGTTCAGCTGCAAATCTTCCAAAAATGCCAACTATATTAGATATGTCAGGTCTTGATTGAGTTAGATAAATAAGCTTTCCAATCATAGATTTATACAATGTTTTAACAACTGTTGTGGAGTCATCATCTTTTGAAAGTTTACTTCCTGTGATCATAAGAGTGCATACTGGCTTGCAATCCTCCATCTTGAAAGTTTTCAATATTTCTTTCACATATTTTGACAATGAATATTCCTTTATCTATCTGCTTTACATTTAATCCCAAAAAGTATTTTATAGGACCAATCATACTCATTTCAAATTCATTATGCATTTCTTTAGCAAATGATTTACTAAGCTTGTCATTACCTCCAAAGATAATGTCATCACCAAATATGGAAACCAATAGTAATCCATTAGGTGTTTCTCTTGTGAATAAGTTGCAGTCTGCTGCTCCTTTCTTGAATCCAATCTTGGTGAGATAACCATCTAATCTCTCATAACACGCTCTTGGGGCCTGTTTAAGTCCATAAAGTGATTTCTTTAGTCTGCATACCATGTCTGGTCTATCTAAAAGGTTAAATCCTTCAGGCTATTCTATGTAGACTTCTTCTTTTAAGTCACCATTCAAAAAGGCTGATTTGACATCCATTTGATAAAATTTAATATCTTTTATTGTTTCATATGCCAAAAACAATTTTATAGATTCCAGTCTGCTCATAGGGGAAAATGTATCTATGTAGTCTATTCCTTCTTTCTGTGCATATCCTTTACATACTAATCTTTCTTTGTTTCTTATTACTGTACCTTCTTCATTCATTTTGTTTCTAAAATTCCACGTTTTTCCAATCACATTTTTATCACTTGGTCTAGGAACCAATTCCCATGTGTCATTCTTGATTATCCAATCTATTTCTTCTTTCATTGCATTTTTCCAATCAGAATTATTACAAGCATCTTAAATACTCAAAGGTTCAATCTGTGAAAGTAAACATACCTCTTCATCCACTGTTAGATTCTTTTCTTTTGATCTGGTCAAAACACTGCTGCTCTAATCTCCAATGATATTATTTTTAGAGTGGTATATGGATGTAAACTTTGGAACCTTAGGTGTGACTTCTTCCTCTATAATATTTTGTTCTTCAATGCTTGAATCAGGGTCATTGCATGAGACATCAATGCAATCAAACATTTCTTCAATCATAGTATCTTTACTGTTAGGTCTGGGTTCTTCAATCAAAGGTGTATATTCATAGTACCTCTCTTGAATCATAAACTTCTCATCAATCTTAACATGCATGCTTTCAATTATCTTCTTTAATCTTAAATTGAAACATCTATAAGCTTTGCTTTTTATAGAGTAACCAAGAAAATACCTTCATCACTTCTAGCATCAAACTTGCCAACACTATCATCTCTCTTGATGTAGCACTTCCTGCCAAATATTCTGAAATATTTTACTGTGAGTACATTACCAAACAAAAGTTCATAGGGTGTCTTGTCCACGCCTGGTCTTAATTGGGTTCTATTGATAGTATACACTGCTGTGTTCACTGCATCTCTCCAATAGGTGTGTGCCACTTTTCCTTCAATCATCTTGGTGCGTGATGTATCAAGTATAATCCTATTTCTCCTTTTTGCAATTCCATTTTTCCAGGGTGTTTTAGGGGCACTCAACTCTCTTTTTATTCCATGTTCTTCACAGTAGTCATAAAAATGGTCAGAGGTGAATTCTCCTCCTCTATCTAATCTTAAACATTTCAGTCTTAGTCTAGATTCATTCTCAACCTTAGCTTTGAATATTTTGAACTTCTCAAAGGCTTCTGATTTCTCCTTTAATAATGCAACCCACATCATCCTAGAAAAATCATCAATAAACAAAATAAAGTACATTTCACCATAGTATGATCTTGTTTGAGTAGGACCGCATAAATTTGTATGCATTGAATCCAACTTGTTTTTAGTTGAGGTCTGCTTGCTTCTAAAGGAACTCCTTACATGTTTACCCATAGCACATTCCCTGCAAATTGTGTCAACTGGTCTTGCAATGCTTGGTAGGTCTCTTACTGCCATGACATTACTGATCTTTACTATATTTTGAAAATTGATATGACAAAGTCTCTTGTGCCATAACCAACTATCATCCACTTTTGCAACAAAACAACTTACATCAGAATTAAGCTAAAAAACATTACCTTTTGTTTTGGAGCCTAATGCAATCATGTCTCCATCCTTTTTGCTAATAATACACTTGTTGTCTTTGAACTCCAAATGATAGCCTTTGTCAAGTAGTTGTCCAACACTCAGCAAGTTATGATGTAATCCATCAACATATATAACATCATCCATCTTATTCTCTCCATCCAAGGTGATGGAACCTCTACCTATGATAGGTTTAGGAGTGTTGTCTCCAAATCTAACCACACCACCTTTGTATTTTTCTAGATGAAAAAATCTGTCTTTGTCACCTGTTATGTGGTGTGAGAATCCACTGTTAATGATCCAATCAGTTCTGACATCTACTTTGGAAATTAAGGCTAATTCATGATCTTCTTCTTTATCTGCAATGTCCATATCTTCGAGAAACCTTTCCATGTATTTAAGGGCAACGAATCCAATTTCATCTTCTCCTAAATCTTCATCAGTTACACCTTCTTCAGCATGGTAACATTCCTTCCTATACTTAGGTTTGTAATCAGATCTGAACTTCTTGACTCTTGTGGGACATTTAGATGCAAAGTGACCAATCTTATTGCATGAAAAACACTTGAATGGGAGTTGTCCTTCATACTTTCCTTTTCCTTTCTTTTCTCTTTTAGCAATCATGGCAATTATCTCTTCTAGCTCTTCATGAGTTTCTTCATTTTCATTATGAATAGAGATGTGTGAGGATTTATTACCATGGATTGAAGCTTTGAAGGCTATTTCATTCTTAGGTTCCGTCTTCAATCTTGATATCTCAAATGTAAAGATTTTTCTGATCAAAGTCTCTCTCTTGAAGTCTTGTGAGAATTACATAGTTTCCTCTAGTATACTGATCTTGTTTTCATAGTCTGATGTCAAAGTAGTTAACAACTTATCCATTATATCTTCTTCTGATATTTCTCCTCCATTGTTTCTGATTCTAGATACTACTTCATTTATCCTCTGATTATAAGCTCTAATGTTCTCTTCAGGTAACATCTCAAGACTGTTGTATTTCTTCTTCCATGTCTTCCTGCGTGCATTCTTTGCTTGAACATCTCCTTCAAACATGTTTTCTTAATACTTCCATATGATATGTGCTTTGTCAATCTTCTTGATTTTAGAAAATTCACTATCAGATAAGGTGCTGATTAGGGCTTCTTTGGCAATTGCATTATTGTTAAATGTTTTCTTTTGTCTTCTAGTAGCATCATCCTTTGCAAGGTCTTTCAAAGATGGGATTTCAACTTCTTGTGTATAAATCTCAAAGATCTCAAATCCAATGCACTATAGATGTGTTACCATTTTGTTCTTCCAATCTAAATAGTTCTCTCCATTGAAATTAGGGCTATCTTTTCTAAAGTATGACATCTTGATCTACCTTACGCTATTAGGCTTCTTCTCCAAGGCACTTGGCTCTGATACCAATTGTTAGAATACTTCAGAGATAACTGAGAGTGGGGTGAATCAGTTATCAACAAATTTAAATATTTTGTACTTATTAATCTAGATTGATATAAATTAAATGCACATTCAGATAACACATTACACAACACATCAATTTGGTTACAGGGAAACCAAATGGTAAAAACCCCGATGGGAATTAGTACCCACAAAGAACTATACTATTTGTAGTAATCCCTGTTAAAAGATATTTCAACCCTGTTAGGAGTTGTACAATACAATGCAGTAGTATAGTGACCTGGTTAAGGGTCTAACCCTATTAGGAGTCTTTTATAATAACCCTATTAGGGGTGGAGGACTCATTGTCCAAGGACTCACTATCCAAGTGGTGAAGGCTACAACCTTCTGGTTATTTGATACACACTATATCAACGAGGTGAACTGCTATTTGTGACACTACTTGTCTGATCAGTTCCTTTTGTGTGTCGTTGCTTTAACCTCTTGTAAAGCACTATAAAAATCTTATCTGTATTCTGATAGCTTCAACTTCAATATCTATATTATCAACATATGATAAATATAGCTCTACTGCTTTAACACTCTGCTCTACTTTTCTAATCTTTGGCTTTCGCAACTCTTCTTATCACAAATGACCTTCTATAAGTACATACTCCAAGTATGAGATCATGGGACCTGTTAGACAACTCTTCATAACATTTTTTTTGGCTCTACTAAGCGCACAAACATAATTACAATTGCGCAAGTACAAACTGAATAGACGAGTCACTTTACTAAGTCGGCTTCACCAAATTGACCATAAGATTGCAGTCTACTTGAAACATGTTTGGCACATTTAGATTAATATCAAAAACTCATAACTCATCATGAATATACACACACATATCCTGAAGATAGGCGCAACTTAATCAACATGTTACATACGTCGGCCTTAAACCGTTATTCCTCCAGAACTTTAACCGTCAATAACAGAATTACATATCTTTATTGAAACATCATATCTGAGTCTGCATGTATGAAAATAGCATAGTAAACATGTTAACAACATGTATCTATCCACACTAGTCTTCATGTCATCATATGGATAAGTACATACAGAAGTACTACTGTGTATTATATGTTTTCATCAATGACAAACATGCAATCAATCAACTGTTTAGAATCAAATCTCCAACACTTCTTTTATTCTTGTGTTGTACTGTGTGATGTTTTCTCCTTCTTTCATTCTGAGATCATCAAATTTTCTTCTAAGGCTTTCTATCTTGGCTCTCAAAACATTTGTATCACCTCCATGTACAAGCTTTAGTTTGTCCCACATCTTCTTTGTAGTTTTACAATCCTTGACATCTTCAAATTCAGCATCAGAGAGTGAGGAAGAAAGCTATATGACCATGCAATTATGTTCATTCTTCTCTCTTAATTGATCTACTATCAATACTCCTATAGGAAACACATATTCAGTATCTAGGAATTGAGTAACATAATTACCAATACTTGATAAGTGGAGTCTTATCCTGCTTTACCATGAAGCAAAGTTGTCTTTGTTAGACTTGGGAACATCTCATCTGTTCATTTTGTGATCTTCAATTAGGTCTTGAAACCTTCATTTCTAAGAACACAAGCTCTAATACCAATTGTTAGTAATAACTAAGAGGGGGGGGTTAATCAGTGGCCTCAAAAATTTATCCTTCAAACATTAACCACCAGTAAAATAAACTTTAGATTATTAAGTCCTTACAAGATGCATACCATGAAATACTTATAATGAATAACTGTCTGTCAGTTTTCCTTGTCTATCCTTATTCTCCTTGATTACTGATAAGAATTATAACTATTTACCAAAACTCGGTAAATAATCAGAGTATACCGATCAACCCAGTGTTAATTATGTCACATACAAAATAATAAAGAAATGAATCGTACACATATAACACATGAATTTTTAACATGGAAACCCTGTTAAGGGAAAAACCACTGGGACCGGTACCCCAAATTTTCACTCTTTCGAAGTGAGCCCAGTTAGGAGCCAACCCTATTAAATGTTACAAACACACTATTAAGTACAACCTTGTTAGAGGATTTTATACATAGAGGTTGTCACTTAGTATCAGGAATCTATTGCTACCATCCTTTAATCAGCCTCCTTCTTAGAATGTCAATAGGTATCGGGCAAATCCAATGCTACTTTCATGAATCAACGTTTTTGGCACTCCTTGGGATGTACCTCAATATATAGAAGACTGTTAAGTCCTTCTTTATTAAGAGACTTGATGCTTCAATGGTTAAATAGAAACACTATGACATGTTTCTAATGCAACTTTGAAATGCAGATTTTCAGATCTATTTAAGTACATTACCTCTCTGATCAATGTATCAATTTAATTCTTTGTGCTCCACACTTTCTTCTCTATGATGTTGTGCTTCATTGTTCGTCGGTGTCTATAGAATTATTTATCTCTCCTTTAGCTTGATTGATCGGGACTATATGAAGTTCTTCTTCATCATTTTCTCTTCAACATCCTCTTTTCATTCACTCCACTTAATCCATTTTCTGTGAATGTATTAAAAAAAAGAATTAAGCTTGTCTCTTATATGGACATGATATTCACTATTTCTTAATTCTTGATTCTTGGTGTGAAAAACAATCTAGCCAATTTGATTTAAAGCATAACTCCTGATTTATCTCGTAGTTCTCTTCTTTCCAACTATACAAATATTTTTTAAATCAATTACTTAACTATGGTCAAATAAAACAAAGAAAACAACCAATTAAGTCTATCTTTAGCTCTTTCCAGCTAGATATTTTGTCATTTTCTGAATTCTCTATTCCATCAGTCAATTCTTCAGTTAGTTGTCCATGAAAACTAATAGTTTTGGTGGCATGACTCCAGTTAGCTTTGGGATCTCCATCTGTCAGGCATCATTATATTTTTACTCATCGGGCAACTCTATTTTCAGATCATCAGGCATCCTATGGTTTTGCTTCATCAGGTAACACTGTCTTCTACTCATTAGGTATCACTGTGACTTTTCTAATTTGCCTTTACTGATGGTGTGCACTCCGTCGGTGTTATCTATCACTTAGTGAATACTTGACATTTATGTATTGTTGAAAGCATAACCTTTGTTCTATTGATTCTCTAAAGTCTTTGGCATGACCGTATAGATTATATCAAGTTGACATTAATGACAATACAAACCATTAACTTCTTTAATTCTTTGCATTATCTTCAACTTAACATTATCAAACATTCAATTAGTTACATGTCATTAGTCTTCTCAGTACCTTTCTTTAGTTGAACTTGGTTCAAGGTGTGAATTGCAGTGTTGATGTCTTCTTTCTAGTATTTGGTAGCAATATTATTTTCAATTATCAAGGTTCTTGCACAATCCATAATAGATTTGTTCCTTCTATCTACTATACCATTCTTTTGTGGAGTACCTAGGGTAGATACTTGTGTTTTGATTCTTCTTTCATTGCAGAACTCGTTGAAGTCATTAGAGATGAATTCTCCTCCTATGTTAGATCTTAAGCATTTAAGTTTCTTTCATGTTTCTTTTTCAACTCTAGCTAGGTACCATTTGAAATTCTGAAAGGCTTATGATTTTTCTTTGAGAAACATAACAGTCATCATTCTAGAATCATCATCAATAATTAGAATGAAATACTTCTCACTTGTATAACTTGTTGTTCCAATTGGTCCATATAAATCAGTATGTGCCAATTCAAAAACTTCTTCTGTATTGTAATTCATTGTCTTGAAGCTAGTTTTTCTCGTCTTCCTAATTTGACAATTTTTGCATATTGCTAATTCAGGTTTCTTTAGAATAGGGATTCCTTTTACTCTTTTGTTCTTTCTTATGTTAACCAGGTTATCAAAGTTCACATGAAATAACCTTTTATTCCATAGCCATCTTTCTTCTACTTGTGCAATAAAACATGAAATTTTATTGAGATCAATATAAAATAGATTACCTTTTGTTTGTCTACCACTTCCAACTAGGTTTCCCTTACCATCCAAGAGCTTGGCCTTACCATTCATTAATTCTACCTTAAAACCAATGTTATTCAGTTATGCCACACTTAGTAGATTGCACCTTAGTCCTTCAACCCATTAAGCATTATCACATTTGATTCCTTCTGTTAATGTAATACAACCTCTACCTTTCACATAGCATAGTTCATCATTCTCAAACCTAACACTCCCACCATCGTAGTGCTCAAGATGTTCAAATTTGGTTTTATCACCAATAATGTGGTGAGAAAAACCACTATTAATTATCCAAATGCCATTTTTGCTAATATGAGAATATAGTGTTGTATTTTTATTATCTTCACTATCTGACTCATTCTTAATAGCAATATAAACCATTTAATCTTCATCTTCATCACTATCAGAATCTTTAGCAATATAACAATATTTATTACCTTTGTCTTTCTAGCTTTTGTAGCTTTTGAAATCTTTCTTGCCTTTGTACTTTTTGAACTTTTTCTCACCTTTGTCTTCCTTGTTTGGACACTTAGCAACAATGTGACCAACGTCATCACATGAAAATAAAATTAATGGTATTCTTCATTTGTACTATCCTTTTCCTTTTGTAGTTATCCTTGCAAGTAATGCTTCAGTGATTTCCAGATCTTCATCATCAGATTCATCATCATTTTCACTGTCAATCTATTTTCCTTTCATCTTTCTGAGGTTTAATTTATCTTTGAATAAAGACTCGAGATTGCTAAGATTACAAGAGTAATTTTCAAATTTATCCAACTCAGAGGATGTAAGTCTTCCAACCAATCCATCTAGAGTTGTACCATTACTGCATCTCATCTCTTGAATACCTGAAACACTAATTGCATAGATAGGAAGTAAAGTTCTGGATACCTTACTAACCATTTTTTTGTCTTCAATTACTCCACCGACAGCTCTGATGGCCCTGACACTTTTCTTGATTCTTTTACTATATTTTGTAATGGCATATCCTTTCATTTTCATCTGATCAAATTGACCTTAGAGAATTTCTAATTTGGCTCTCTTTACATTGACATCTCCTCCATGAATATCATGCAGTTTATTCCACATATCAAAGGCAGTAGGGAATTCCTTGATTTCATCAAATTTAGAATAGATGATTGCAAAGGCTATGTAATGTCCCCGCCAGGGAACCCATAAGGAATCAGTTCTTATGACCAAAATTGCAACTAATTTTTATTTATTTTTTATTTTAAACATTACATCATTGCTACTCCACATTTACATTCCATAAGGTTCCCTTAATGGATTGCATTTACTGACATATTTACATTACTTATCCAAATTGAATTTCATTTCCTTTCTTTACTTTCACATTTAGAACTTAAGAGATAGGGTAAGAAAATAACATTTCATTTACAATTATATTCCTTAGTTTATATACTAATTCCATTTCTCCTTCCTACACATTGAATAACTATTCATTACAAATCACATTTCAACTTAGCATAATAAACATTTTTCTTTCATTGTAATAAAGGAGAGACATTCAATATTACATTATATATATTTCCAACTTTGTTCTATCGAATAATACTCCTTGTAATCAAGCCTAGAACTATCCCTCCCAATTACATTGCTTTCCCTTTTCAATTACATCTTTCTGATAATAGATCCCATAATAACAAGTACATAATTGGCCCAAAGGCACTACAACATATATTTTCATCTTTCCTTTCAAGATTACATATTACAAAATACAAATATCTGCATCAATACATAAATTTGAATGCATCCAAGTCACGAACCATGAACAGGACCTCGAAAGATTTTTTCCACCCAACCATGTGGAACTGATGAGGTTCCACCCCCCGTGCTAGGAGATAGAACCAAGATACTCACAAGGCCCTAAGAAAACTAAGGCTCAAAAGATAAAGAAACCAAGACCCAAAAAGAACATAAAATATCATCATGCTATAACATAGAGGTCAAGGTACTAGGTTACCACCTAAGTGAGTGTCATCACACAACCTGTATATTGGGATCCTTCCTATCAACCATGTAACCCTGGTCCCCCCTTTATGAATAGGGATCCATCCTGGCAGTTATCACTGGTCCTGATTCTCCAATCAGGTCTGTGTGGCCATTATTATGTTCTCTTTCATTATCTTTTGAATCCCCCCTTCCCAGGTTAATTTTTTTAAGGTTATCACTTTTTACAACTCACCCATAGGATCATTTGGAAACCACTTTAGGGTTCCAACACCTATGGTGAGCCACTAACTTAAGGTTCCTATTCCCTTACCCCATCACAAGCCACAAACACAAAATAACACTTCCAAGTCCCGATTCATAGGTTTAAGAGACTCCCCTGTGCACTCAGGCCCTCTGAATGAGTCCTAACCATATCCATATACATAATAGGAAACTATAGGAAGAAGGTCTAACACAAGACATCTCAAAAGAAATCATAACAATTTCCACATGCCTAAGTAAAACTTTCCCAAGGTTCATTTATAGGTCAAAGGATCCCTCCCGTGCACACAGGCCACCGAGACAAGTCCTAGCCTCAAAAACTAAACTCAAGTATAAGACAAGTGAAAACACATCAT